>APFE031313401.1:4061-16137 GCA_000404065.3 Pinus taeda | reverse complement strand
AAAAAAAAAAAAAAAAAAAAAAAGATTACTATCATCACTTAAAAAAACAAAAAGTTAAATTGTCCTCTTTATGCTTGTCCTTCCAGGGTGGAAGTCGCATCTTGAGTTGATCATCTGTCCCTATTCAAATCTTGGGAATAAAAAATTCCACGTTGCCTTCTTCATCCATCTCTTTGATAGCATCTATGTTATCCAATTATGTTCCCTATATATGTGTTCAAAATGTATTTCTGGGAACACTGTCATCAACACCTGAATCTTGTTCATCTAATTTTTTAGAATGGGTGGATTGAAATTTGTATTGTGCATCTCCCATTCTATAATTCCCTTTGCATCCCCAAAGATCTAGATATTTTCTATCCTAAGCCATTTCATTGCAATTAGAAGTCCCCAAAGTGCTAAAAGTTTTTCTCTACTATTTGATCCCTTACCACCTTCCCACCAGAAATGAAAAAACTTATCAGAATTAATGTAAATGATCACCTCGTAACCACAAAGTCTTTCTTTAGATGCACCATCAAAAATACCAACAGGACATCTGCCCCATATGTCTTTGTTCTTTGTATACCTTAAGCCTTTGTATCTGTGTTTCGGCCCCATTTCCACATAGGCAAATACTATCTTGTATGTATCTAACTGAGGCTTCCCTATATTATGTTCAAATATTTTTACATTCCTGCTACCCCAAATGGTCTAGATAACAAATAAAGGGAAAACCTTATGTCGTTTCTTGGTAAGAAACCATCTCTTAATGAAATTGGACAAGTTACCATTGCGTTGAATCTACCTAATACCTAAAGAAAGAAGAGTGTCGAACCATACATATGATGCATAATGGAACTTATATAATAGGTGCTCTAATGTTTCCAAATCATTCATACAGAGAGCACATATACTAGGTCCAATAATACCTCTTTTTTATAGGATATTCCAAGTTATTATTTTTTTTGTTCATCACCAGCCAAAAAAAAAAAAATCATCTTGAGCAGGATGTCCCACTTCCAGATGACCTGAATCCACTTATTTATATTTTGTACCAACAGTTTTCGATATAAGTGTTCATATATCTCTTTAACCATTGGAGCTTCTTTGTTAGTATTTCCATTCCAAATTAGTTTATCCTGTTGTTCCCTTAAACTTATACCCACATCAATTAAAATTTTAGTGTATTGTACCTATTCCTATTTGAGACCTTTTAGGATGTCTAGTTCATATGATGAACTCCATCTATAGCCAAACAAAAGCCCAGGTTGTATGTTATGTATATGCTTCATAAATAATATTCTTATCATGGATGTGCTTCAGTAAACGAGTCAACAAAGTGAATCCTTCCATCATACAGACCATAGGGTCCAACAAGATCATAACCTTAGACCCATCTCCAATCTCCCATCTAGTAAAACTAAGCATATGTGGAAGTACTTGCATCATACCACACCATATATTAGATTTTCCTGATGCCTTTCTAGCCTTAGAAGTTACCCAAGATGTCAAACAATTTCCTTGCATATATTTTACCTTCATATAACTAGACCATATGTCGTTGCCCAAAATTGCTTGCCATAAGTTTTTTATGACAAGTGCCTTATTGAAACTGGAGATGTCTAAAATATCCCACCCTCCTTCCTCTATCGGTCTCGCAATCACTGCCCATTTACTCAAGTGAAATTTATCTTTGGCATGTGTCCCTGCCCGTAAGAACCACCCCATGATGGATTCCATTCTCTGAATGATCTTCTTGGGAAAAATGTGCAAATACATCCAATAGACTACTATGTTCTAGAGAACCTCCTTCAGCGTTATCATTCTACCTCCCATGGAAAACCATTTTCCTTGCCAACCTTCTAGATTCTTCTTAAATCGGTCTATCATCCATTCCCAATCCTTGATAAAGTATCCTATTTGTTTAATAAAGTATCTAAGATATTTGTATCCTTCTTTGATATGTTGAGCCTTTAACCCATATAATGTTATGATCTATTGTGGCACTTCTAAATCAATCTATGTGTGTAACATAAATGAATTTAATCCATTCATAAATCAACCATATGTCGAGCTAAAGCTTGAGAATCTTATGTATTATACCCCATTCTTGAATTGAATCCACACCACCAAAAAGTAAGTCATTAACAAATAACATATGGGCAAATATGTTTGGAGAGTTGAATCCCAATAATTTCCATTTATTCTTTTGCAGCCTGCATTCTCAAGTTTAGACAGTCTATAAAAGGAAAAAAAAAAAGTAAAGGTGATAGGGCACACTCTTGTCTAAGACCTTTGCGCGCTTGAAAAAAATGAGTTGGCAAGCCATCAATAATAACTACAAAATTGGTAGATTGAAGACATGCCATGGTCCAAATAATATGTATCTTTAACATACTTGTTTTGATTATAATCATTTTTAAGAAATCCCAGTCGATATATTCATACGCCTTTGACAGATCAACCTTCACTAAACAAGCCTTCCTCCTCCTGGACTTTATCGAATGTGTCACTTCTTGCGCAATGCCTACTGCTTCCTAGATTTTTCTATTCTCCAAAAACCCAAATTGTTCCATAGAGATAAACTGCGAGAGCAAGGGTTTAATTCTTCCAGCTATCAACTTAGAAACCAACTTGTAAATCAAATTGCATAGCGAGATTGGCTTGAAATATGTGAAGCATTCGAGCACTGCCTTTTTCTGGATCAAGAGAATAAAAGTGGCATTGACCACCCCCGAGATATAACACAACGCTTTGGTTTCTTATGTGGCTTCCAACAAATGTTGTATCATTAATTCTTTGAAGTGACAAAAATTTCGATCCCCCAACCGTCCACTCCTGAAAATTTTTCTTCTGCACAAAGGCAAAGTGCTTCTGAAAAGCTCCTCCTCTGTGATCAGTTTTTCCAAGATCATGTTATCTTCCTCATTAAACATCTCAGTAACTAAGTTCACAAACTCCATCTGAGCCGAGTAATCATGATCTTGAGCTGAAAATTGTTCACTAAAGTGTGTCATCATCGACGACTCAATCGAAATTTGTGTCTCATGGACCATACCATCCAATGTCATTATATTTATAATGGAATTATGTTTTTTCCTAGTATTGTATTAATAGTGGAAAAATATTGAGTTCTTATCTCCCGATTGTAACCAAATGGCTCTACTTTTCATCCAGATTGCTTCCTCCTATGAGTGCAAAATTATATTCTTTGTCCTATGAGGAATTTTTTTGGGATGGCCTTAAATCTTCTATTCAAAATTTTGTGGTGGAATGTTTGGTTTTCCAACAAAATAAAGTTGAAACAATTAAGACCCTGGGTATGTTGAAACCTTTATCCATTCCAAGTCAATGTTGGGAGGAGGTTTCAATGGATTTTATCACATGTCTACCCAAGTCTGAAGGAAAGAGTGTCAACATGGTGGTAGTTGATAGACATACTAAGTATGCACACTTTTGTGCATTATCTCATGCATTTAAATCCAGTACAGTCAATATTGAATTTATGGAAACAATACAAAAGCTACACAGAGACCCAAAGATTATTGTAAGTGACAAAGATCCCATTTTCGCTGGAAATGTTTGGACAAGATTATTTTCTTGTTTGGGTATTCAATTAGCTCATGGCTCATCTTATCATCCTCAATCTGATGGGAAAACTAAGGTAGTGAAAAAAAATTGGAAGGATATCTTCGTTGCTTTGTAACTAATAGACATACACAATGGGTCAAGTGGTTGCCTCTAGTTGAATGGTGGTATAACACTTCCTTCCATACTACAGAAAAAATGACCCCATTTATGGCACTTTATGGATATCATCCACCAGCCATCACATAATATTTAAGATAAAATTCTAAGGTTCAAGCAGTGGAAGATCACATTGAGCATCAACAACAAGTTCTTCAACTCTTAAAGGATAACCTCACTTTGGTGCATAATAGAATAAAACAACAAGCATATCAACATCACAATGAAAGAAGTTTTGATGTAGGTGACTAGGTATTTCTATGACTATAACCATACATTAAACAAATGTCCCTCAAGCGAGCTAAAAAGGATAATAAATTATCACCAAAGTATTATGGTCCGTACAAGGTGTTGCAAAAGATTGGTACTATGGCATACAAATTTGAGCTTCCTGCATCTTCCCGAGTGCACCCAGTTTTCCATGTTCCATTCTTAAAGAAGGTTATAGGTGACAAGCTCCTAGTTCAAACAATATTGCCAAAACTTGGTGAGGAAGGAAAAATCATATT
The DNA here is from genome assembly GCA_000404065.3 of Pinus taeda. Taxonomy (NCBI): domain Eukaryota; kingdom Viridiplantae; phylum Streptophyta; class Pinopsida; order Pinales; family Pinaceae; genus Pinus; species Pinus taeda. The sequence continues at coordinate 11,899 of APFE031313401.1, read as the reverse complement.
GGAACCTAAAGAAATCACAGAAACAAGAACTCGGCAGCTATGAAATCAATCAATTTCAGAGTATCTCATCAAGTGGAAGAACTTACCTGCTGAACATTCCACATGGGAGGATGCAAATTTTATATAGAAGCATCCAGAACTACTCAAGTGTTGAGGAAAACACTTTTTTGAAGGAGAGGGACATGTTAGGTACCTATAATACTAGTGTATTCCCCATTATTATTGTCATTGTAACCCTTATTGTTATTGTAGTGCCCATGTTGTCCTCATATTATTATTATTGTGCCCCATAGAAGCCCACTATTGTTATTGTTGTGCCCTTACATTATTATTGTTATGTCAGCTCTGATTATATTTTGACCCGTTATACTCCTATATATAGAAAGGAGGTTTTCTCATTTGAATCATCCAAGAATTGTTCATTTGTGTAATGTAAAGGAGGTTGCTTCCTCGAAGAGGTTTCTTTTGAAGTCATTGATCTATATTTTCTATCCTTTTGTGAGTTGGTTGCATAATACATACGACATGGAATTGTAAAAATCATATATGTTATCTATTAAAAGAGAAGCTAAAATAATTAGTGAACATAGAAACAAATGAATATTCATTGAATTTCAATGATGATGAGTTCAATGAAGAAATTGAACCTCTCAAACTCTTTTACAACAACTATAGTTCAGTGAAAAGTTTCAACATGGATGGTTGTCCAATTAGTTTGGAAGTTGTGGATCTAGGGAAGGATCTCCCATTAGTTGTTCAAGACATGTTAGTGGTCTTCTAGTGAGGTTATGCTACAACTTGTGAATGTTGCTCAATAATTGAATTCAGGAGAACTAGGGTTTAGGAGTGTGATAGTGGAACTCGGGAATCCAACTTGTCGACTACAAAGTTATGAGGGTTATGAGACAACTTGATGGAGGTCATGTTGATATGAAAACTATTTAATGCATTTAATGAATGATTGTGTGTTTTGGTGTCTATGGATGGTTTCAATAAAAATTTTGTAATATAAGCATTAAGGGGGGAGTTAGAGTTAATGTTTACATTCTATTGAAAATTTGGTTTGTGAATTGTTGGAGATGGATGAGATATTATCTCAACCTCTCCTCCTGAATTAGGAATAAGTTCGATCTGAGAAACTCTATATTATAGAGAAATAGTTGAATGCAATGTGTATGTGCGTGCGTGTTGATGAATACATAGCTATGTGTGAAATATAATGTGTGATTTTAGTCATTCATTGTATCAAATACAAGGTAATATAGTTTTTAGTGTTTAATAGTATTTTACTGAGCCACTTTATATAGTCATGCTTAAATTTCTTCGCAATATATATGTTTATGTATTTTTTCTATTTTATATATGTTCATGTATTATATTTAATTTGAGAATGTGTACTTAAAGGTAACTCTATGAATTCAAATGATGTGAATATGAATATTTTAAGTAATTTTATCATATGTGATTGTAATTCAAAATGATAATTTAAGGAAAAAATGGTAATTAGGTGAAACTATTATATCATACTTTTAAACTAGTGATACATGGTAGTTTACTCCCTCAATTTGGAAATAAATATAATAAGTAGTTAAACTTGATATAACTAGTGATACATGGTAGTTTACTCCCTCAATTTGGAAATAAATATATTAAGTAGTTAAACTTAATATAACTAAGTACACTTTATCAAAACATAATTATTTACTCATAATTAAAGTAAAAGGAAATTTAAATATTATGAAAAGCAAATTCATGTAAATATAATCATTGTAAATTAGATATGAGCATCATTCTAATAATTGAATTTATTCATACTATCTCATATATATTAATTGTGACACATTTACATTAATGTTCTTAAAAAAAATTTAAAAATTTTAAAAAAAACTTTTATTAAATTTTTTTTACTTTATTTCTTTTTTAAATAATTAATTTTATTTTTTTCAATCATACTTTTATTTACTTTGTTTTTTTTTCACTTTTTATATTATTGATCATTCATTTTGCCGCTATTAATATTAACATAATTTATTATAATATATTAATATTTATATTATATATTTAGTACTATATAATATATATATAATACTTATTAGTCTAACTATTATAATATAATATAGTTAATCATTATTGTAATTTTCTATATTGTGAGAGAGATTATAACGATTAAAAAGTATATTTAAATGTAAATTTTCATAATATTTATATTGTAGATGGTATGCTTAACCTTACTTACAATATAGTTTAATATATATTTTATTAATTAAAATAATACCCATATTTATAATTAATTTTTTGAGACATTATATTTAGAGATCTCATCAGGTTAGTCTTGTATTCACTTTGACATAGGATTTTGTATAGCTATGCTCTTGTTGCATCATGCACTCATAATTAAGGGATTTGAACACTAAACACCTCCTCACACATAATATTGTTTTACAAGACCATCACCAATTAAACTACCACTAAGGTTTAAGTTACATATAATATTATTAAATCATACTTTATTTACATTATTTTATATATCATATTACTAAATCTAATTATACTTTATTTACATTATTTTATATCTAATATTATTGAATCTTATCTCTTTATATATAGCCATATTCTAAAAAAAATGACTTTTGGGTCAAAATTAGGCCAAACAACAAGACTATGTTCAAAGGAATTATGCCAAAAAAATTACTTGCATGTATTCTTTTCTTATGGAAACCTGTTACACCAATACTGAGACAATCGACTACTATCCACAAATACATTGACTCATATAAATTGCATAGAGTGTGACATAAAATATTAAATTTAAAATTTAATTCTTTGAAAAACTAGAAAATTTTACACTTCCACTGAAATAAAAACAATTTAACTCCAAAGAAATTATGATATAACCTAAAGAAAGGCAAGTCTAATATGAACTTTCCTTGACATTGAACCTTTATGTTATTCTAATGTCATTGCAGTTCATTCTTTTTTCTTCTTGTGTGACTAGTAGAAGCTCCTCCAAGTAATCAACATCTAGAGCCTCCAACTCCAATATAGACGACATTTCTTGAGACTACGGCTTCACTATAGGTAATAATTTGCTACATTTGTTGATGTTTTGGTTTTTATCAGTCTCAGCAGCAACATGGGTATAAGTTGGCGGCAACCCCCTTCTTTCTCTTTGTGAATCGAGCCTCTTCATGGCATATCTTTCAAGCACCGAGGTGCGAGTACTGGAATGATATTTGTCAAGTTGCTAGATTCGGCTATGGCAGTTAGAAAGCTGGCCATTGGATGTGGTTGAGGAGATTTCGGAGGAGCCGGTGGAAAAGTTGGGGTTGGAAGTAAGTGGATTAGCTACACAAGCGTGGGCCTAATGTCGCTTGAAGGACCTGCAAACAATTTCAAGGGGGAAGTTGAGAATGGCGTTGGAGCCTCTCATGGCAAAGGAAGCCTGATCGTAAGCCATGGCCACCTCCTCTCCAGTTTCAAACATTCTCAACCATACACAGACTCCATGCCTTATTGAATCCCTTATCTCTTCCACGTACTTTCCCCACGGGTGGTTCCTCACTGCTCTATAATGCATTTCACTTCCTTTCGAGACCGCGCGCTATAAATCCGAAGCCATGGGTACACTTGAATTTCCACTATAGCTTAGGCATGAGCTTGAGTGCCAACTCCAATGTTTCAATTGTAGTTGACACATTTCTCTTTAGGGATACGAGCAACATCTTCTCGCTGGAGAAAATGGAAATAGAGTGGGACTACCCAATTTGAATTCAAAATTTTGGGCAGCACTTACTAATTTGAAATGTTGGATGGGGACTCAAGCATTGAATGAATGTACATGGATGTATTGAATGAAGGGTTGAAGTCCAAGTAGTGCAGTCAAATAAATAAAGTTGCAATGATGGAGCTACTGGAGTCGAGCCGTGAACACTACCGAGAAACCATGTCGGAGTCGATCCGTGACCGCTACCGGAGAAACCATGATGATGCATGGACATGTATGTTGATCTGTTCATGAACTAAGCCAATCATTGGCTTAGTAACTTGTTTTTAAGAGTTTCCCATATAGTCGTAGTTATCGAGTTCTTGTTTCTGTGACTGCTTCAAGTTTCTGTGACTTCCTTAGATCATATCTCCAAAAATATAGTGAGGAAAGATCTGAAATTTGTACCTGAGGTTCACCAATATTTTCGCTCAAATGGGTTTTAATTTTAGCTTATGAAATATCATAGAAAAAATGTTTTAGCGAACATTCCAAGATGACATGTTTGAAGTAGAAAAACCCTAGAATCCAAAGCTCTCATACCAATAGTTATAACTAGCTCACAAAGTAGAAGAAAAGATAGATCAACGAATTCAAAATCAGGCTCTTCGAGGAGGAAACCTCCTTTACATTACACAAATGAACAGTTCTTGGATGATTCAAATGAAAATACCTCCTTTCTATATATAGGAGTATAAGGGGCCATAATATAGTCAAAATTGACATAACAATAATAATGTAAGGGCACAACAATAACAGTAGTGGGCTTTTATGGGGTACAATAATAACAATATGGAGACAACATGGACACACAAATAACAATAAGGGGCTACAATGACAATAATAATAAGGGAATACACTAGTATTATAGGGACCTAACAGTGTTCGTTGGGAATATCAAATCTTGGGTAAGGTTGAGGGAGGAGAGGATGTGAGCTTTTATTGGATCAACCTTCCAATATTCAAGATTCCATTTTTCTGATTGGATGGTTTCCTAAATGTTTTCTTTGACCTGTGTCCATACTAGAGAGCTAGAGGGGACCTTGTAGTGAAAGATGGCTTGGATAATGTGCACATATAACGAAGTTACTCATATACGAAATATATGCGCATATACAAAAGATGGATATATACAAAAGTTACACATATATGGAATATGTGTGCATATAGAGAAGCTGTTCATATATAGAAGATGTGTACATATACGAAAGTTGTGTATATATGGAGGTTATCATATATGCGTATTATGGAAGTTGCAGACTGTTTTTATGTATGCACAACTTCTATATATGGTTGCAGACTATTTTTATGTATGCACAACTTTTGTATATGTGCATATACAGAAGTTGCACATATATGGATGCTATGCACATATATGGAAGTTATACGCATATACAGAAGTTTCACATATATGGAAAATATATAGAGAAGTTGCGCATATACAGAAGATATGTGCATATACAGAAATTGTGCAGAACTTCAACCTCTATATAGGCACAACTTATGTATATGTGCATATCTTGCATATATGCATAAATAGATATTCATATATACGGAAGTTTCACATATACAAAAATTGCACATATACGCAAATAGTACATATATTGAGGTTGCATATATACAGTGATGAAAGTTATGCATAAATTATCTATATACGCATCTTCCATATATGCACAACTTTTGTATATGTGCATCTATTGTACATGTTCAACTTCCATATGTGTGCATATACAGAAGTTACACATATACATAGTTCTGCACAACTTCAACCTATGTGCATACATAGCCTTCTTATATACACAACTTCCGTATATGCACAACTTCCATATATACATATATAAATATTCTTTAGTCAATTGATAAATCTCAAACAAAAGAGTTCAATGGTGTAGCAATTGAGGACTTCCAAAAATTGAATATAAGGGTAAATGATCTTCTATAGGAACATAGGATTGATGTGTTCATAGGGACCTTAAAGGATCACATCCAACATGAGGTTCACCTTTGGTAACCTGATTCATTAGAAAAGCATTCAGGTTGGTAAGAAAAATTGAAACCAAAATTATGACAACAAGGAAGTCTACCACTCACAACTATAAAGATGGAAATGTTGCTACCCCTAGCCTTCCAAAACCTGCAAGGTTGAGACCGCAACAATTGGAATAATAAAGAGAAAAAGGGCTTTTTTATAGTTGTGACAGCAAATACACTAAAGGTCATAAGTGTCATGAGAAGAAATTATTTTACATAGATTGTGAAGAGGAGGAAGAAAAGGAACAAGAAACATCAAAAGAAGAGGATATACACCAGGAACCAACCCTGGATAAAGAAGAAATAAATATGACGATATCATGTAATGCATTGGCAAGAATTACCACTCCTCAAACTCTCAACATAGAAGGACATATCAAGAAGAAAAAGGTAATAGTGTTGATTGATTCGGGTAGTACCCATAATTTTATTCATTGTAAGATAGCCAAGGAATTGAATTGCTTCCTATGTCTAGCATCAGAGTGTCAACTAACAGCTACAAATGAAGGAACCATAAATTTATTTAGAAAGTTCCATAATATCAATTTATCCATGGGAGAATATGTATTGAATAGTCTAATGCTTTCCATTCCAATGGGTGGTGTTGATGTTGTACTAAGAGTCTAATGGCTATAACCTTTGAGTACAATAGCTTTTCATTTTTAAGAACTGTTCTTGAAAGTTTTTTGGGAAGGAGAGGACGGTTAACTAATGGGTATCACAGGGAAATCGAGAAATATAATCAGATCTAACGACATAACAAAGCTTCTAAAGAAAGAACAACGGGGCATAATTGCACAATTATGTTCACTCTGTTCCCACATCGAAATCATCTATTTCTCTAGATCTCCAAAAAGTATTGGACAATCATTCCAAGGTATTTGAGACTCCCAAAGGCCTCCCACCTATTCGTGATCATGACCATGTTATTCATTTGATTCCAGGAAACTTTCCTCCAAAAATCAGGCCTTATAGATATCCCTATGCCCACAAGAGTGAAATTGAACATATGGTTGTAGAAATGCTAGAGGCTGGTATAATTCAACATAGTCAAAGTTATTTCTCTGCTCCAATAGTATTGGTGCACAATAAGGATGGATCATGGTGCATGTGTTTGGATTATAGGGAGATCAACAAGCTCAATATTAAAGATAAAATTCCCATTCCAATCATTAATGAATTATTGGATGAATTACATGGAGCAATTTACTTCACCAAGTTTGATCTTCGTTCAGAATATCATCAAATCAAAATGAAGACTGAAGACATTTTGAAAACTACATTTAGAACTCATGACGGTCATTATGGATTCTTGGTCATGCATTTTGGCCTTACCAATGCACCTTCTACATTTCAAGGTTTGATAAATTCCATTTTTAAACCCTTCCTTCGAAAATTTGTATTAGTACTTTTTGATGATATACTAATCTACAACAAGTCTTGGAAGGATCGTGTTCAACATGTTGATAGGGTGCTCAAACTATTGGAGGAGAAACAATTATATGCAAAATCCTCCAAATGTTTCTTTGGAATACAGGAGGTGGAATATCTAGGTCATATTGTATCTCATGAAGGTGTCAAGGTAGACCCTAGCAAAATTAAATCCATTAAAGAATGGAAAATTCCCACATCCATAAAGCATTTGCGAGGATTTCTCAGGGTGACAGGGTATTCTCACAAGTTTGTTAAGAATTATGGGAGAATGGCAGCACCTCTAACAACATTACTGAATAAAGATGCATTTTCTTGGACTCTAGAAGCGACAAGGGCCATTGAACATCTTATAGAGGCAATGTGCCAAGCACTGGTATTAGCTCTACCATACTTCATAAAAACCTTTATTGTGGAATGTGATGCCTCAAGAAATGGTATTGGTGTTATTTTAATGCAAGAAGGAAGACCCATTCCTTTTGAAAGTCATCCAATCAAAGGAAAGTATTTACACAAAGCTATTTATGAGAAGGAAATGTTGGAAATACTACATGCACTTAAGAAATGGTGACCTTACCTAATGGGAAGACACTTCAAGGTAAAAATGGATCAT
>APFE031313396.1:7908-26356 GCA_000404065.3 Pinus taeda | reverse complement strand
GATGTTTTATTGTTATTGATGATGCTATATTGATGATCAACGTAGAGGAGCTTATGTATTGTGTATGTTTTCCGCAATAGTACATGATCAGGATAATCTCTGTTGAATATGTGTTAAATTATTCAAAATTTCTACAGCTAGGAACAAGGCAATCTTTAATAATAAACTTACTCCTCCCCAAAGCATTGCAATCAAAGCATTATCATTGTGTATTTAATTTAAACCTCAAAAGCAAGATTGTAGCTTCCTTATCAAAGAGTTGGATCAGTCAGAGCAAGTATGTCCCAATAAAATTGGTAGGTATAAATCACCACCCACCGATTACTAGTTGGAATGAGAAAAAGACAGGAGAATACTAGAAGCTTAGAGTGACAAATGTAGAATTCAAAACCTGAAAAAATAAATAAATAAATAAATAAATAAATAAAAATAAAAATAAAAATAAAAAAAATAAAAATAAAAATAAAAATAAATAGCAAACAAGGATAGATCTTTATTTTGAAGGTGCATCCAAACAAAATCCAAAAGTGGTAGGAGGGGGAGGGGATATTTATGGCCATGAGAATGCCAAAGTGTTTAGGTACTCATGGGTACTTGGTCATATGACAAATAATCAATCAAAGAATCATGGTATTTATCGGGGTTTCTTGACTGACAAGGAAAAGTAGGTGAAAGAGCTCATAAACCTAGGAGACTCCCTCCTTATTTTTCAACATTTAGTTAAGGGCTCAATGCCGAAGGAAAAAACTCTGGAAAATATCATGAAAAGAGCACAAAAAGTGGTAAATTCATTCCATCAATACCGTACTTTCATGTATTATGGTACATCAACGAAATTGTAGGTTTTAACCCTATACAGTACCTGCAAGTGAATTCTTAAAATAGAAAAATAAACAATGGAAAGAACATAAAATGTACACAGAAAATTTCTCTTGGAACCCAAACTAGGAAAACCATATTGATTTTTCTTATATTCCTTTCAATGTTACAATACAGTATATACATGTTCAAGCATTCATAAACCACAATCCATTAACCTTGGATTAGAACATAATTGTAGTTCCCTTGACTGGATCTACAAAAGATCATGGGAAAAAGCCATCATGCTTGTTGTAACATAAATGGTTTTGATAAGTTAGATATTTATAAAAGAGGATATAAAAAATAAAAAATAGAATAAAAGAATGAAAATGTTAAAAAAATTGAAAAAAATAATGAAAAGAACCCCATGAAAAGAAAAACAAGTGTATAAGTGAGAAAGCTCAAATGCCACTAGAAATAATTCTTGTTTGAATCATATAGTATAATCATGATCAAACATATTTAAATTTATGTTTTTAGATTAGGAAATAATTCAACCAAACTATCTAATCTTGGTTTAAATTAGTAGATAGGATAGATTAGAGAAAAAGTGACCAAAGCAATAATACTTGGTCAATTGCATTATATGCACTTGAATAGGGTCAGAAGTAACCTTAGGATATATTAATCATGCTTTAGATAGATTAATCTTGGTTGAATAATGAACGAATCATGTCATTTAAACATGATTAGCAATTTGTAATAAGCATTAAGAATTGGGTTTTATTATAAGGTCGGGAGATGACAAGATGTTTTGTCGGCTTGTGATATCACAAAGGCACCTTTCAACAGCCATGATTTTCCTCGCCCAGATCAACAACAGAGAAAAAACTTCGCATCCCTTCATCCCATTTCCCGTTAATGGCAAGGGGGGTCTGAAAAGCGGTATTTCTTTTTCTGGGCCCCATGCAACGTGGCGCTTCCTCACAACTTTGCACCCCCCCAAAGAAAACCACATATCACCACTTCCCCCCTGAAATCTACCTATCTTTCCTCCGCTCTCACCAATGGTCACCACATCACCTCTTGTATTTACCTATCGCTAATTACCTCACACCACTTTTCATTCCTCCATTTTATCACCACCTATTTTCATCGCCATCTCCCTGTTATACATTTATCCATTACAAATTTCTTGTTGCCCATAAATTCATCTAAATCTCGTTCTATAACAATTCTAACCGCAACAATAATTGAACAAGTCTTATAAAATCCACCTTGTCTCATCCCGCGTGACTCTCCTAGCTGCATTGTTACTATTTTGATAGCAGGTACTGATTTCAGCTCTCGCAACCCCTACTGTTGTCAGCACCTGTCAATTCCAACAAATTCAGAGCCCACTACCATTGACAGATATTCATCGCTTATCCAAGTACATGATCACGTCAAATCTTTATTATCTTTTTCGTTCTCAAACTCCTTAAACATGGCACCAAAGGGAAAGGGCCAATCCCCTAGTAGAAAATTAAACAATGAGGATAACCCTAAAGTCTATGCTACCCTGGACCTCGACCCTATGCCATTGGCAGACTAGTATTACAACGCTGTCGATACCGAGTGTGAATTCGACCTATTTGAATTACACCACTGGTTGAAGCAAAACTACCTAGACAAGCAAGATGAAATTAACATTTGGGAACCCCTGTTACCCATGTTCATGTTCCCACAGACACACTATTTCCCTGATCTTGTCATGTGGTGTCAAGCCAAATACAATCCACTGCAAAGAACCATTGTGGCCCAGAATGGAGACATTCTAGTCTCAATTGCACCTGAAACCATCAACCAGATGTTTCTAATTCCTAAAAATGACTCCCTCGGCTATTTTTCTACAGTTTTACTTATGGATTTGTATCGTAAGCTCACATTTCCTCAAAGAGCCCAGATTTTTTAGATTTTCCTTCTAGAAGATTCTCAACTTCCCGAGAAAAAATCCCCTTATTTAGCTATTATGTTCCTAGAGAAAGCCAACCAGATCATTGCCTTAGTTTCTTGCCTTTTAGGGTATTAATCAGACCAGAGGGTAGATGAGCCTATTCTAGGCTTTCTATCTATTTTCTCTAAAGAACATAATCCAGCATTCATGTTTAATTTTAGTCAATTTCTAGCTGATAATATGCATGAACAAATGATGAATATTACTACATACGACATGTTTAAATATGTATCTGTATTATTCTATATGTTTCATTTTCAGCAAGAATATAAGTTTACAATAACTTTACATAAACAAGATGATCAAGGCATCAACCAATCAGTGATACAATGGACTTCATTAGTCAGGAAAAACTCAATAGATTTTAAATTTGCAGACTTCATAGACAGTTTTTTCATACAATTGGAGGGATTCTTAGTAATGAGAGTGAGCCAAGGATCATTTCAGAGATTAAAAGGGTTTTGCACTTGAGTGAGTAAACAAAAATTGGAGACTGGTATCTACACCAGGATTACACAGAGATAAGGATATATGGATGTGAGTTGGCTCCCTACAAGCTACCTAAATATGTTCCAATGAGGATTTTCTCTCTGGAATATATAAGGTAGATGATCAATATGGATGAAATCCATTTTGTCTCAGGTAAAAGAAAATCACAATTTAAGATCAAGACCAAAGTGGGACCATTCATATGTAATACTAGAACAACAAGTAATGAGGCAGACTCAATTCTCAAGCGATTCAATTTTCAGCCTAGTTTCACCTAGTCATATGACCCATTCAGCATAATTTCTAATTTAAGGGTGGAACTCAAAACCACACCTTATAATCATACCCCCAGACCAGAGATCGAGAAGTTCATGAATGAAGACCAGTGGGAGGAAAATACACTGCAAGAAGTAGAAGAGCAGATTCTATCTGCAGCCACCCTCCACACTCCAGTACCTCAAGATAAACAGAGAAAAAGGAAAATAAAAGAACCTTCATCTTCACCATGTACATAAATAAGTTCCCAAGAATTCGTCATTCAACAAAAAATTAGAGGACGCATCTCAAAGATGTCACCATTCAAAATAAGAAAGAATAAGAAAATATTAGTATGATTGGTTCACAAGGTCATAGGATCTCTTCCCTGATACCCCATCCTCCTCAGCCTCATAGAATCCTTCAAAAAAATCACAATCAACAAAATTAGGTGAACATGATGATCCCAACTTCTTTAGTAAGTTTTTGGAAATTAAGCATAAAAATGAAACACTCAAAGCTAGCACCTATGCTCAATTTTGGAAGCAGACTTCTACCTCCTAGTATAGGTTGTTAACAACATTTAATAGTGAAAAAGGAAAGATTCAAAAGGCATTCTTACGGGCTCAAGTACCATTTCCAAAAACCCCTTCAGACTATAAGAAGACTATCTTCTCACTTGATGCAAAGAAAATACATCCCATTGATCAAATGGATATGCATAGACAGTTTGGAGCAATGATTTTCTCTACCGTGACAAATAATTCTATGGCACTTTCGAAGTTAAGGACATCTCTCACCAATGTCTAGTCACAATTAAAATTGGATAAAATTTCTTCATTAGAAAAGGACACTAAAATCAAAATATTGGAAGATTTAGAGATCAAGTTGGGTTATGATCCCAATGATGTCAAAGCAATGGAGGAGATCCGCAAGAAAAATAATGTAGAGATAGAAACACTCAAGAAACAGATGAAGTTACCTTCTACATAGGATCCACAAACAAAAGAGATAGAATAAAGTGAGCAGCATAAATAAGACATGCTCAAATTGATCATTGAGAAAAATGTACAAATAAAGGAAATGGAGGAACAAATGGAGAAACTACTTAAGGAAAAAGAAGAGGTTTCACAATTGACTATAGCTCCAATAACAGCCATACCAATTACATATGCAGGGACAATAGGAGATTCGACATCAGTACCAGATGATTTGAACAAATTTATGTAGGACCTGTCTCTTCAGAGACAAGAAAATGATAAGCTCCAACAAAAACTAAAGAATCTAGAAGCACAAAATATAAAAAATGATACCCTCTTGGTGGAAGAGATGCAGAAATCTCACCAACTTTTCAAGAAGATTGATCGAGTCAGTCACTGATGGCTCACACCTTGGCCCAAGCCAAGGAAAGTATTTGGTTGGATATAAATCATGCCATAACTGAGATTCGGTCATCCATTCAGATTATTTTCTAACAAGAAGAGTTAATTGACAAGTGCAAAATAGCCATTGAACAAATGAGAACAGAATTGGGACAAAAACTCGGTGAGGCCACATCCATGATCAAAGTGTTGAATTCAAAGACTCGATCAGAGTTAGAGTAGATCCAGATTGCAGATAGGACAGAGACTATCCTAGAAATCAAGAGAGTATTGCAGAAAAGGAATTTAATGACTCGGCTGGAGACTAAGTGTCAAGCTCTGGAAAATGTTGTCCAGAGGTTTCATACCAAATTTAATTTGTTGAATCAAAGAGGATTTCCAGGGTTAGTAGCTCCCAATAACATATTAATCAACTTGGAAGATTGCTGTAAGAAACTTTACACTATTGCAACAGATAAATCCAAGTTTGCAGGTACCAAAGGACATGTCACAGGTAAAGCTTTCATAGAATCTTTGGAGTTTGATTTAACTATCAAACATGAAATCAAGCACATTTTCATCAACAACCCAACTTTCAAGAAATATACTGAAGTAGATCAAGTTTATTGAAAGCTAATAAATCTTTCTAAACCTAATGATGAAAGGTGGGATCAATTGTGTGATACCATCGAGTAAAAAAAAATCTCCAACGGACAGACATCAAGACAACACATTTTGGGGCCAATTCATCAACCATTTCCTCGAAGATAGTGTCAGCAACCTCAATAGTTTAAGCATTCCTACATTTTTGTACTATTTTTGTAAATTAGTTAGATGTTTCTAGAATCCAAATATGTTTGTATAAATAAGTAGCAATTCGATGTATTAAGGGTTGAACCCTTGGATGAAATTTCTAAAGCAGAATTGTGATCAAAGTGAAATCACTTCATATTAATGAAAGGATTATGGATTTTCTTCAAACAGCGTGTCACTTTGTGATTTTTTCTTATGTTTTCACTTCATTTTGTTGTTCTACATGTCTTGAAGTTTTTATGAAGAAAATTGGGTAAGACAAAATCGAATATCAATCTATCTTAAATCCCCTCTGAAGTTATAATCTATTTTAGAGATTGGTTTACTGTATTGTTTGTCTTTATAAGCTCCTCTACATTTATAAATTTTCAATCATCTTCATAAGATTAAATATATTTTGTTGGGATGTAAACATTATTTACTTTCATTCTTTCATATGATTAACTAAAAAATCAGTTTGAATATTTTGGAAATCATAGCCTTTTACATCTCTGCCTTTCCACACACTTTTAAATCAATTTACTATTCAAAGGTAAAGAATCAACAATTTCTAAATATTTAGTATTATTAAGGTTTAAGCATCTACTTTAATCTACACATAAAATTGGCCATCCAAAAAAAAAATTAAAACAAAAAAACATTTTTAGATGCTCTAGCATAATTACTTAACCTAGAATTATCTCAGAGGACAACAATGCCCAAAACCAGTCGCGAAAACCATGCACAAAACCATGGGTAGGTATGTCCACTCATTGGGTTCACCCCCCATCCTTGGGTCCACCCAACTATTATTTGGGGAGAAAAAAATAAAAATAATATATCTATATATATAATTATATATATAATATATATTATATAGAGAGAGAGAGAGAGAGAGAGAGAGAGAGAGATTTCACGGGGCATTTCCCCGAACCCCATGTAGGGGGGGCACCTGGGACTAGTCGTGAATAAAATATAACCCATATCCAACAAAAGAAATAGTCAAGCTCGCTAATAATGGATATAAATTAAAAGTATGAGAATTGTGCCTCCTCAAGCCTTCAACAAGTTCATAGTCATTAAGGATTTTATTATCAATCAGTATTTTATGTTTTTCAAATGTTGTATTATGTTGGGGAAATTCTTTACAGTATACACCTACATAAACCCCATTTTTGTCACTCAATGATATGCTCCTCGGGAAAGTTTGGCATATCTCTTGGATAAGAGAAAAATGATAGATATTTTGAAGAAGTTGTTATGTAATTCGTGATGTATTTGCCGCAATTCAAGGGTGGATTTATATAATATAAATACTCTTTCCAGCTAAAAAACAAAAAACAAAAAACAAAAACAAAAAAAACAAACAAACAAACAAACAAATAAGCAAACATGTTTCACAAGGAGAAAAGCTAATCACTATTCGCATTTTAAATTAATTGGAGATCATTTTATTTATGTGGTCTTGTGCATGGATTATACGTTGTTGATTGAAAACAACAAGGAAATCATCGAGGATGTCAAAACTTAGTTGTTCTCTAAATTTGACATGAAAGATATTGGTGCTACAAAATTTATTTTGGGCGTGGAAAATTAAAAGAGATCAGGCAAACAAGAAACTCTTGTTGAATCAAAGTGTTGATGGTGTTGGACCCACCAACATATAAGGGGATCTCCCCAGTAAGAAGTCCCAATTAGACCTTAGACCATTTGGTGTAAGAGTCCCAGCAGTGGGTCGTGCGGTAATGCCTTGACTGCGATTTTGCACAGAGGCAAGCAAAGGTGTGACAGCTACAGTAAGTCAAGGAAGGTGCATGAGAGGTTCTAACACACTGAGGGTGAGGTGAGTGCACCCCTTGGAAACTTGTAATAGTACGTGGATTGGAAGGGAACACACGAGTGAAGATGCATCACAAGTTAGAAAGAAAGTTAGCGAGCAATCCAAAGTGATGGTTAAACCAACAACACATTTCATAAAGATTCATACATACTTATACAGAATATTCCATACATGCATGCGTGAGCAAACAAATACATATATCATTTAGAGTAAACCAGATAGAATAGAATAAAATGCAACATATGCATGAAACATGTTGGCTTTGTTATTTTAAGAAGTGTCAGTTCCAGTCATACAATACATCCACGTCTAACCACTAGTTCCCACAGCGAAACGTTATAGCCACAACCGCATGCTCCTCCAAAGAGATATACTAGCTCTGCGCAGTGGAGAAGCCAAGGCTCTTTACAATATAGTCCAAGCTCTCTCCAAGATAGTCTTATCGGAAGCCTTGGCTGACCAAAAGCCTTTACAATGAGTTATGAGAGACTATTTATAGAAAAGGCAGGGGTGACCCTTGACATTCCCCTTTGAGACCATTCATTTATCCTCATGACTCTTCAACTACTCTATGACTGTTACATTCAACAATCAACACTTAAACTTCCACTTGACAAGACGTTACATTACAATGCACATGTACCCATGTGAGACAAAATGGCTTAAGCAAGCCATGCAAGACACCACTGACACTCACACCATTGTGGTGAGACCAACTCTTTCACGTCCTTGTGATGGTCGATGGTTGTGAACTAATGCCATGCTTGGTTGCCCGTGATGGTGTCCGTGTGCTCAATGGTGACATCCTACTGAAAGTGAACTCTTGCTTCCATTGTATATGGTATACTGATATGGCGCCTTTGTCTAAATTGTCTGATAGCATGTGCATCATTGTCTTGAGTGTGGTTGTACTAGAAACATACTAATGCATAGTGTATGTATTGATCTTCAAGTGTGTGTTGGTGACCATGTGCATCAACTTGTTGAAGTACATGTTCAGCTCCAGTCAGACCTGCTTCTTGTCTTTGCCTCAGTGAGTGTGCCAAATGGGTTGGATCACATGCGTGTGCACAATGACATGTATGTTGTTGAATTCCCTTGCATGTGATCAACAACACTACTCACCTTGTCTGCTATGTGCCATCTCCTAGGATGGATCTATAACTTGTATAGGTGCAGTTTCATCCATCTGTGCATGTTCCGCCCCCTGGTGTACTTGTTCCTATTGTAACTCATTCTCATGTCTATGCAACTCTTGTTCTTCCTCGAGTTGTTGCTTTAGCACATGTAACTCCTTTTCTGTTCCTTTCTCTTCCTTCACACGATCTTCGTGACACGCTGTCACCGCATAGCCTCAATCCCCAAAGTTTCTTTCATCACAAGTGGATCTGCTTGAGCTTGAAACTTTGTTCTGCCTCTATGTTGTCAACAACCTTCCTCTTGTGTTTGTTGCGTGCAGGTATGTTGATGGTGCTGCTTGTTGTGATGTTGTTGCAATCTTATCTTGGTGTCCTTGTCTGCGAACAACTTGATGTCTTTGTGGGTAGGCAGGTTCATAGACACTTGATCGATTGCATCCCCAAGTGTGCTCTGAACGGTGTCTTCAACTTTGCTCTCCTAGAAACAATTGTACCTATCTTGTTGAGAGGTAGATAAACACCTGTGATACCTGGATACATGCAAAGAAATTTGTCAGTCGAAAACCAAAACAAACTCGAGAACTGACTTGTAACATACCTGTGTGACTGATCATGAAGGTTGCACAATTTCCGATGGGAGATCGGAGACTGAATGCAAAAACTACACAAGGCACAGTCTGGGCTCTCAGGAGGCTGACTAAATGCTAGAACTATGCAATGCATAGTCCAACCTGGCCTGCTAAGGATTAAAACTACGCAATGGGCAATTTCAATCAGCAGTGAGATGCAACCAGCAAACTGCATTGTGTAGTTTCTGGGGCCAGCAGGACACTGCCTCCAAGAATTGTGTAATTTAATTATGGAGGTCAATGTTGGGCTAGACTTGCACAATTTCTAGAGGGAAGGTAGAGCCTTCGCTTCCAGAAATGCGTAGTGCTAGTTGGGCATGACATGATCTGGGCCAAGGCAACCCAAACCGGCCCACGGGCATCTGAAAACATGAGAAGTCTGAATGCATGGTGAGATGAGTGTAAAAAATATTGAATGATCATACATGCAAACATCAAGTGTAGGATTTAGAAAATGAGAAAGCATGCATGTTTGTGAAGCGAGTCGTTGCAACGGCGATCGTCCTTTCAAAAATAGTGTCATGCATGCGACAACAGTGAGATGTGAACGAAAACTGAAATGGTGCTTATACAAGCTAACATACATCAAAACGACAGCAAGTGCTCACTAAAATCAAGATGAGAACACTCACAGAAAGTGAAACACAAAAAGCAATAGAAACACAGCGTAATACATAAAAAGCGAGCTTACCCCGAAACAACTAAGTTGAATGTGCCAACGACTCCTAGATGTAATGTGGGATGTCAAATTTTCAAGGTCGATGTGAGGAATGAGCTTTGTAGTGTCTGGTTGATGAGTTTTGATAAAATTGACGTTGTGAGGCACGTGCCATAAATCTAGGAAAAACGACACTTAGCGGGAGGTTTCTGAAATGATCCTTGCATATAACCCCCAGTTGCTGAAAATAGATCCCTAAATCAAGGGATTCTTTTGCATGCTTCCTTGGGAGAAACATTCCATGCATGCAAATCATTTTTGCTCTGTCCTGGAGGGAATCGGTCAACCTGAAGGCACATGCATGGTTCTGCAAGCCTGGGATGGAAATCTGTTCAGTTTCTAGGCTGAGCAGAGATGGTTGTCCTAGAGGGATTGCACAATTTCTGAGAGGAACAGGTGACTGTCTCCCAGGATTGCGCAATTTCTAGGCTGAGCAATTGTCCTAGGTGGATTTGTGCAATTTTTGTTGGTTGTTGGGCTGGTTGTCTTAGAGGGATTGCGCAATTTCTAGGCTAAGCAGCTGACCGCTGCCCAGAATTGCGCAATTTCTAGGTTGAGTAGTCCTGCTAGGCTAGATTGCACAAGTTTTCTAGTGAAGGTTGACAGGCAAGATTGTGCAATTCTAGAGCCCAGCAGGCTTCCAGTCAGGGTTGCAACAATTTATCATGCATAGGTTGGTAATCTTCTAGAAAACCACTGAAGCTCGTGCACTTGAAAGTGAAAGACATGATGTTGAGGATGGTTGGTAGGGAGGCTCCAAAACGAAGCTAAGGAAAAAATTTGGAGGGTGGTTGTAGCCGCTACAACACTTGGTGACACACTAGTAGAAATTCAACTCTTTGAATGGACCTTGTTCGTGAAAATCAAGTCTAACACCTCTAGAAGTATTGTTCAGTTCTTTGTTCACCTTGGTTTCCACACTTGCTTACTTCTAAGATGTAGCATCTACCAAGCCCTTGTTCGGTCGACACACATTCCAAACCAAGCCAACACAGTTGTTTCGATTAGGGATGATGGTTATATTGGTTCATAAGTAGCATAGTCATTAGAGTTTTTTTTTCATCTCTAGTGTTGCTCCGCTGCCAGCAGGCCTGGACAGTACCCCAGCAGAGTCATGCAGGAACAAAAGCATCACTACGCTTCCAACGAGCCTAGTCGATACCCTAGTGGAGTGACTTGCATCACCTCTCTATGCAAGAAGTATTTATGTTCTTTCGCCTTATTCATTTTTCAATTTTTGGAAATTTTTCACTTTCTCATTTTTTCATTTTTCATTTTCATAACTGTGGATAACACTTATTCATTTCAGAGGCGGAAGAGGGATCCAGATTTATTGAGAACAGAAGAGGTTGTTCCTTTAGAGAAGTAATTTATGTATACCTTTGATGTTCTTTTTAAGGTCCTCACCTTACTCTACTTGACTGAGCTGACAAGGATTAACCCAAAAACAACTGACTAGAGTAGGTGATACTAGTTAGCGTGCACGTGTTGTGTTTTCACCAAGGTTCACTTCGAACAGTACCTATTTTCCATTGATGTATCATGGACTAAAGACAACAAGTTCTTACATAAGAGAGAAAAAAACAGATACCCAAATGTTGATAGCTGTACAAGTCCTCTTGTACTTTACCCATCTTGTTTCAAGAGTCGCACACAGTTTCATGAAAAAACTAACCTACGAGAGCAAAACAAGAAAACAAACCAGAAGTATAAGTAAATGTGAAAGCAAAGCGGAAAGCAAACAAGCAAGTAGACAAACAAGCATGCAAAGTAAGTAAGCAAACAAGCATGTAGGAAAACAACTCAAAAGAAAACACTACTCCTACTCCTAAGATAGAATTGCATGGTCCAGATCACGTGAAGTGATATTTCCAATTCAGACACTGGCGCATTGGTCGACCCATGTTGGTGAAGCCATGGTTCACAAACCTCGCAGTTGCGCAAACCAACAAGCACAAAAGATATAATGATGAAGACGAACACACTCCAAGCTTAAGTGTGTCCACGGAAAATAAGTAATTGAAAGTGCATGACATGCACTCTGTGAATTTTCCATAGTGTTGTGCTACACTGTGTGAAGACGTTGAGTGTATGCATTCTCTTGACTGTGACATGCAGGAAAATGTGAGAAAGTTAGACCACTTACATTGTGCAAGTGTGCTTGTTGTGTAAGATTCCTTCAACGCATGGGTGATGGGATCATGTAGTTCGAGTGGAGGAAGCGAAATATGGGTGTTAGATTGATCTTGAATGCAAAGCAGAGAGTGGTGAGGAGCCTTACATGTTTCAGCAATTTCCTAATCGGAAGTGAAACCAACCTCACGACAGAGAGGGCATGACATAACCATCAGCTTGGGTTGAAGTGCCTCGACAATCTGGGGGGTTTCAACTTCATCCGCAGATAGATCATCATAAACCATTGTCTTAGACAGATTAACAACGATTGAATCAACATCATGATAGGATGAAGAAGTGGAGAGATCATGACAACCAAGATCAGAAAATTCAGGATGTTTGTTGGCATCCTCGTGATTTGATGAATCATGCAGAGGGGTAGATGAGAAGCAAGGATGTTCACTCTTTGTGCCTTTAGAAATGATAGATGATAGATTGGACATATTTTCGAAGGAAGATGTGTCCTCTCCACAATGTAATGACAGAATGACATCCGACGTGTCCTGTGAATGATTGGAAGTAGAAACATCCGGAAATGAGTTTTCATAGGGGAAATCAACAGTGGCAGAATCACAAGGGATGTCAGGAGGCGCAGATGGAAGGGATTCATCCTTCACCGTAAGTTCTTCTTTAGATTCCACACGCACTCATCATGAATGATGGCGCAGGTTGGCTACATAACACCAACTCCGTCAATAACTTGATTCTTGTTCACAATAGTTGAGGAGTTTGGAATGGGAAAGCACAAGACAGTACAATTTGGAGGATCAACAAAACGCGGGGACGGAAGTTAAGGGAACGAATCCACATGACAACTAATAGGCTTGCAATCCAAATATGTGCAGATATCAAGAACAGGTGGGGTGGGAGGATGTGACAGTTCAACAAATGTGTGTGCTTGATCTTTCACATCACTCTGTGGTGGTGGAGCTGTTTGAGGAGGTGAAGGCAGACAGTCACTTGTGACAGCAACTGTGTATGTCTGTGATTGCACAGCTCCATCACCGAAGTGTGATGAGTGGGTTTCAGATATGCGAAGAAGATACTCAAATATTCCATATAGAAATTCCCAATTAATTTCATCTTTGGGAAATCGGTATGCAAGATTACAAAAGCATGTGTAAAACTGATCATCAGATTCATCAGGTGATTTTCGTAATTTTAGAATTTCTTGATTGAGTGCTTTATGGTTAAAGTGATTGAAAGCATGGTATATCTGTGTGACCAAATGAGAAAGAGAATGAATATATTTTCCAGGCAGCATGGCACACCAGTGCATGGGGTGCCCTCAAAGCATGTAGACCAACAGCGCGTAGATTATGTACTCTTCAAAGATTCCATGTCTTTCACATGAGCCTACAACATCGACTATGTGCCTAACCAAGCCTACGTGGCCTCCACCATCAAATGTTTTATGTGACAAGTTATCCAAGATCTTTTCCGAGATAATGAAGTCGTTTCCATAAGACATACACTCCGGAAGAGGAACTCGACAGTTAGTCACGATAGATATGTAGAGATTAAAAATAGATATGAGGACTCAAGTTGTCATCTAGCCCTCCTTCTAGCGCCAAAATGTTGACAATATTGGACCCGCCAACATGTGAGGGTATCTCCCTAGTAAGAAGTCCCAATTAGACCTCAGATGTTTGGTGTGTTATCACTCAGGTTGTCCCTAGGCTCCTAATAGGGATACGGCCGAGGTAACCACAAACCAATCTTCTGATTGCAGGTTCTAGCCCACCTGCAATCGGAGAGGGCTCTCTCCTTTTGATTCTTCAACCTTAGTTTATGATTTTAGGCTAGCTTTCTGACTTCAAGGGAGTGTTGATTGTGATTGGAAAGAAGGTAGGATTCTCAAACAAAGAGGCACGGTAAGGTGTAATAAGTTTCGAACCATTGGGCATGGAGTCACAGATTGAGGCTTGCGAGCGCTTTCTTGGTCACAAGGGGATACGGAGCGGGATAGCCACACAGGATACAATTTTCTGTCTGTTGAAAGTACGGAGTGAACATCAGGGATGAAAGGCAAAGGAGAATCATTTCATCATGCTGACAAATAGGAGAAATGGATGAATGGGATCCAGGAGCAGTTAAGAATTCCTAAAACATGCACTCATATGTGAAAGAAACAACGTAAACCAGATCATTTAAGAATACAAGCTCATAACTATTTCTGAAGAAAACATTGAGAAACGCAGAAATTGAACTTAAGGTGTAATGAAACAAATCTCAAGCTATTCTTTTTTCCTGCAATTTAGAAAGGCGGAAAGGTGGTAAAAAACATAAAATTAAACAGAGGAGAGGAACACTTATTGGATCATGTAGAAGCACAGGAATTCCGTGATCATTCCTTGGCCAAGAGAAAACATCAAGTAGTTTCGCAATCCATGCTTTCAGCAATCTTTGATTATGGAAATTATGACAGTTACAGTGCAAGTCTCTGCTCAGAGAAAATGCTGGAAAGAAGATTGACCAACAACTACTACCAACCAACCAACCCCTCACAACATTTCTCAGGGTGGTATTTATAAGCAAAATATCGGAAAGACATCATTACAAGTGACCTCAACGAGTCTACTTAGAGAACTCTTCAAAAATCTAAGTGTTGCTGGAATTAAATGCAAGTAAATATTTTTGGCTGTGCTGGGGGCAGCTGGATCGGAACAGGTGACGAGGTGGCCCTTGGGGACCAGATGCGGTGCTGCTGGAGTGATTGTGTTTCGGGAACTGCAGTTCAGCTCTGGTGTGAATTAAATGTGCAATAATTACGATTTGAGCGCTTCAAGTAGTTTCGCCCTCTTTCTATGAATCTGCTGAAAGATATTAAATGTTCTCCTGCTTCGAGTCACTGCTCAAGATATTCGCTGATACTCTTTGCCGCTACATTGATGACTCCCGCCATCGACTAATACTCTTTGACACGCTAGATGCCTGATGATTTGATCTGATACACTTTAAACTCTGTGATTGATCTGCTGTTGTCTTTAAACCGGATCCTTTTGGCACGATTGGGCGATCTTCGGGCTTTTTCGGCACGCAATGGGCTAGGAAATCAGAAGATTCCCCGAAGATTCCTCGAAATGGCCTATTTCCCATAGCGATGTGCGATTAGCACTTCGTGCTAATCGCACATCGAAAATTGCCTCAGTTTCTTGATCTGGAGCTCCGAAGTGCGATTTTTCTTCCTGCGCGAAGTTTCGGCTTTTCTGGCTGCTGACGCCAGCATGACGTCGGCTGTACGGCGGATGACGTCAGTTGTGGGTCCCTGGTACAGAGCGACGTGGTGAGATACTGGAGGTAATGTGATGAAGAAAGTCCGATGCGATATCACGATATCGCGTCGGTGGGGAATGGGGGTGCTTGGGTTGGACACTCGGCGCTTGCGACTGCCGATCGGCGATATCGCAATATCGCATCGGCGGGGAACGAAGGGGTGAATGAGTTGGACACTCGACGCTTGCGACTGTCGATCGGCGATATCGCAATATCGCATCGGCCGGGAACGAAGGGGTGAATGAGTTGGACACTCGGCGCTTGCGACTACCGATCGGCGATATCGCAATATCGCATCGGCGGAGACGGATGGGTGATGACCTGCATGGAGATGAAAGTGCGATGTTGCGATGCGATTCAGGCTTTAAGGTTCTATAGAGTAAGTTTTGGGAGGAAAGAGCAAGTAAGTGGGTGTGAAGGGCATTGGAGGTTTCGGAAGGGGTCCGATTTCCTCAGAGGGATTTTATACTTTGGAAGGAGTCCATTGTATCTGGGAGGTGGTTTTGGAGGTCAAGGGTTCTTGCTGAGTTTCAGATAAACTGAGCAATTCCTGGGAGTACTTATGGTTATTTTTCAACCAGGGGGAGGGATATTACGTAGGGGGATTTTGCTTAATATTAATAAGGGGATGGGAAGAATAGGGAGCTAAATAATAATGTTAGTGGTTAATATGGAGATGGTAAGAAAGCACTAAGTTCGGGAGAGCTTAGGCTATTACAAGGGGGTAGGACCATACTTTGGGAGAAAATATGGAACAACTTTGAGTAAAGCAGATCTTTACTCAAGCCAGTGTTATGAAGATGATGGAACTTAAGAGGTGTCAAGCAGATCTTGACCTCTTTTGGGGAAGTTAGTTAATGATTGGGGAGAATAGAGAAGGGGAGTCAGTTATACCTCTTTTGAGCTTCTTGTGTACAAATCTTTGTTGATTGTGTCCTGAATGATATGACACCTGAAAACCTGGAACTGGTCAGCAATTTAGGATTCAACAACCTCAGAACTACCTACCCAGCCTACTTACCTAGCATTTTTTCTTCTTTTGTTTGGGGGTGCACTTAGACTTGCAAACCCATCATTCATTTTCCTTTTGATGCTTTCCTATCTACATACTACCCTTATTTCTTCCAGGGCCCAGATTAAGCTGTTGGGCTCCTCTGCTTCTCTACCTATCTAAGAATCTGCCAAGATTAAACTGTTTGGACATATTTGCATTCTCTATAATCTAAAACAGGAAATTTAAACCTAGGGAGACCAAGATTAAGCTGTTTGGACCTCCCTTTAACCGAAAAATTGGCGATACTGGGATAACTTTACAAAATTTGGAAGGAAATAGAATGAACTTGAAGTAGCCTTCTTCACTTGGAGATTGTTAAGCAAATATGGAGCATTGCAACAAGCAAAGTACGACATATTTGGCCTGTAAAATGCCAATCATGAAATATGAATAACCTGCTGCAGTAGGAGGCTAACAGTGGCTCCACTCGGGGATGGCTTCTCCTTGTGAGAAGTCAAGAACAACAGGTCATAACGCCTTGGTCTTTAGTTTCTTGTTGTCTTCTACAAAGCGCCTCCTGCTTTCTTCTGCGTGCTTCAGTATTATAAACTCTAAAAAGGACAAAAAATGATATATACACCTATGTACAAACCAACCACCATCTGCCCTTTTCAAGCAGGAGGACCATTGTAGTGCTTCAACATCCGGCCACTGATCAGGCCCTCTTTCGTTGTGCTGTTATCAAGAGATTTGAGAAAGTAGGTGCTATTGCCTTGCACAACGTTGATAATGTATGGACCTTTCCACAAAAAATAAAAGTTTGCATGTTTTCCCTTGTCTTCTCTTCTTGCATCCCATCTTAGAACTTTGCTGCCCACCTAGAAATCCTCTGCTTTAGTCCTCTTATCAAACATTTTCTTGAGTTTTTCTTGTAGACCCTGAGCTCTATTGAAAACTTGTTCTCTGGTTTGCTGAAGGTGAATGGTCTGGTTAATTCTTCTTTTCATGTCATTTGGTTCAGCCTGAATTTCTTGCAACATTTTGATAGCAGGTATGCCTAGGGATGAAGGAAACTTGGCTTCCATGCCATATACAAGTTCATAGGGGCTCATCCCGATGGATTTTTTGGTGGACAGTCGGTCTGCCCATAGGGCATTGGTGAGCTTTTTGTGCCAGTTCTTTTTGTTTTCTTCTAGCATCTTCTTTATGATATTGATGAGGCTCTTATTGGAAGACTCGGCTAGGCCATTACCTTGCGGGTAATAAGCTGTGGAGTGACCTAAGGTAATGTGGTATTTGTGGCAAAAGTTAATGATTTTCTTAGATTTGAAAGCAGCAGCGTTGTCGGTAATTATTTTCTCCGGGCAGCCAAATCTAGAAAGGATGTTGCTTTCAAGGAATTGGATAATGGTGGAGTCATTGGCTTGCCTACATGGGATGGCTTCAATCCACTTGGTGAAATAGTCGGTGGCTGTTAAAATCCATTTGTGCTGGCCTGAGGAGGAGGGATAAATTTCTCCAATGAAGTCAAGACCCCATTGTTGAAAAGGTTTCTCGGTTGAAATGGGCTTTAGGGGCAGAGGCAATAGCTTTCTTTTTCCTTCAAAGATTTGGCATTTGTGGCATGAGGCAGTAAACCTTTTCACATCTGCAAACAAAGAAGGTCGATAATAACCAGCTCGTAAGATCTTGTCTGCCGTGGATTTCCAATATAAGTGTCCTCCGCAGTCACCTGCATGAAATTCTTTCATGACGCTGTTAATTTCATCTATAGTTAAACATTTAAGCAAAATGCCTTCATAATTTTTCCAAACAAAGCACCATCTATGACACAGAAGTTTGATGATTTCATTCTTAAAAATTGTTTCTTAGTTCTGGACAATCCTGGGGGAGCGCACAGGTTTAACAATACAAAGCAAATATCAGAATACCAAGGGGACTGTGTGAAGGTATCACTGATCTGTGGAGTCGCCAGCTCCGCTT
>APFE031313385.1:0-10645 GCA_000404065.3 Pinus taeda | reverse complement strand
AGAGTCAAAAGTTGACCAGGTTAAATAGTGATGGTTTTGGGCACATGGTATTGTGCACCCATGGTATTCTGCCAGTGGTATTATATGTAATGGAGCCTATAAAAGGCTGGAAGGACTTCATTGTAATGCATGGCCTGGAGGTGAGCGGTGAAGGCTCACTTCGCTGAAAAGGCTGGAAGGACTTCATTGTAATGCATGGCCTGGAGGTGAGCGATGAAGGCTCACTTCGCTGGATTGGCCAGGGTTTTGGCAAAGGATAATGAAATTTCATTATGATTGGGTTTTTCCCCCGATTTGGGGTTTTCCCTGATAAACATGTGTATTTATGTGTTTATGGTTATTGCTGATTAATTTTATATTTATTTCTCCGGTAATTAAATTATGTTCTTGGGTAAATTTCTTAACAGATTATTGACATGAATAAGAGGTTTTTGAAAGGCATCCTTAATATCTTTCATGCTATATCTAAGGTTTCTAAAAACTTTATAAGGTGCTCATTTTCCTTATCTTTATGATCCATTCCATAAATTCTAAGAGCTCTTAAAGCCAAAGTCCTAATGACTCTAACCTTTTGTGAGAGTCTCCCTGAAGATATATTTCTCAGTATGTGTTTTCTTTTGAAAGCATTCCATTAAGTTTCTTTATGAGAGAATATCAAGGAAAAGAATGCATCCATTTTATTTTATTTTGTTGTTTTCATTTTGCATTCCAGATTTCAAAATTTTCAAATTCCGGCCTGCCAGCATTACACAATTTCAGCATTACAGGATCAATCAACTTAAAATATCAATTGAAAACAAAACAGGATCAATCAAATTACAAACAAGACTATCTGCTGCCAAATTCCTATGGCATTCTCTGTATCCATCTCACATGGAGAACCTTCGACCATATTAAATGCATGCATTTCTTCCAATTGTCCAAGCTTCCGAGCATCTAGAATACTTAGTCTAACCATATAGTTCAGTGAAAGCGTGTTTATAGTTTCGTGTTACTATCTGAGATAACAAGAGGAAATGGATGCCGGTCGCTGGTTCTCCACTGTAACCCTAACAATACTGTATTGTTCTTTATAACATTATTTTAAAAATATCAAGGCGGAGCTTTCAAGTGCACAGCTGAATAACACCAATTCTGCATATCAAAATATTGTTTTTATAACATTATTATAACAATATCCTCTTACCAGGGCCTTGATGCGCACGGCCGAACAACGTATGATACATGTTCCAATTCTGTATATCAAAGAAAGATACTGCAAGTTTTTCAAATAAACCAAAAATAAATTTTATTATATTGACTTCAAATCTTTAAAGCAACATGTGAAAGCTCAATTGAAGAGCAATTCAAGAGGAAAAGACTGAGAATAAGAATCCATTTCGGAGTCTTACACAAGAACAAGAAAAAAGAACGGAAAATGCAAAGCTTGTGATGCAGACTGACATAAATGCAAAAACTTATGATGCAGAAAGAAGCGAAAATGCAAAAATTTTAAAATTGTGATGCAGCCGGACCAAAATGCGATTCCTCATGACGGTTATCAAACCCTACACCTATTTAAAAGAAATCGCCAAAAGAGGACCGGACCCTAAGCGCTGCTGAATTTTGTAACGGCCTTAGTACCCTCAGACACGGCTTGCTTGGAGAGCTCCCCTGGAAGAACGAGTCTTACGGCTGTCTGGATCTCCCGTGAAGTAATAGTTGGCTTCTTGCTGAGGCGAGCGAGTCTGGATGCTTCGTTCGCCAATTTCTCAAATAAATCATTGATAAAACTGTTCATGATTCCCATGGCATTGCTGGAAATACCCATTTCTGGATGGACCTGCTTCAGAACCTTGAAGAGATAGATCTTGTACGTCTCCACACTTTTCTTGTGCTTCTTGTTCTTTTTGTCTCCTTCCTTTACTACCTTATTCTCCAACTTCGAAGGCTTTACTACCTTATTCTCCAACTTCGAAGGCTTCTTTTCTGTAGAAGGGGAATTCCCCGCCACTGGCTTTTTCCCAGCCACGGGTCTCTTGTCCGCCTTAGGGGCCATTGATGTCACTATCGTGACTCGAACCTTACACCACAGAAAAGACTCGGTGTTGCTATATCTGTGAAAAGAAGAAGCGTCTATGCAAAATGAAATCAAGAGGTCGTTTCATTATATAAGGGCTGGAGTGTTTCCTATTGGCTGATATCTGGCGCCACGGATTGTTGACGTAGGCCAGATTTTAGGGGTGGATTCAAACTTTGACTATAAAATATGTGGGGAATAGGTCACACTCATTTTGACGGTCAAATTAACATCGTGATAAATTTTTTTTGCAATTGTCTATAATGAGATTTTTTGAAAGCTTTTCTGGTTGGCTTTTTCGGTCAAAATCCGGTAGCAATTTATTGGAATCGCAAGTTTGATAGCTAGTTTCTGCACAATCAATGTGTGTAGGGTGCTGAATCCCAATGTGTGCAGGGTGCTGAATCCAAATATGCAGTTAAAAACCCATTTTAACTGCAATAAATCAAAATTTCACCTAAATTTCTTCCGTTCCGTCACAAGAATCTTCAAAAAGTCGCATTATACACAACTCCATTTCTTTTTACATGAAAGAAATTTGTATGTTAAGAAATTTTATAGCTTTTCACATTTAATAGATTTAAAGTTAAAATGAATCTAAGTTTGTTTAATTTTTAATTATAATTATATTTATTAATTATATTTTTATTTTTAGTTTCCTTAAATATTTAAGGAAGTTTAAAATTGTTTTATTGTATATTATTATTTATTAATTATTTTATTTTTATTTTTATTATTTTTATTTAATTTTGACCCAATCAAAATGTTAAACATTACAATGTTTCTCTCAAGAACCTCTATGGACGCACTAAATTCCTTAAAATTAATCCGTGCCTCTTTTACCCCTATGGACTCACTAAATTCCTTGAAATTAATCCATGCCACTTTCACTGGTGCATGATAAGTTTAAAAGTTTTCTGCAATATCTTAACTATAAATTTTCCTTTTTGGAAAAGTGATTTGATAAGTTATAAATAAATATTTTGAATATAAAGTCAAATGTTAATGTTTGGTGTTTAACTAGTTTTATTGGAATAGTTAATGAAATTTTTTAGTTAAATTTCTAAAAGTTTAGCCATAAGTTAATGGTAGATACTTTATTTACTTTTTAATTTGGAATAGTTTTTTGATAAGCTATAAATAGTATTTTGATATATATTAGTAATATAGTATTAATAACTTTAAATTAAAAAAAAATAAAATAAAATAAAAAATATGAGAAGATAATCTTATTAGTCATTTATTATTAATTAAATGTTATTTAAAAGTTGAGATAATAAGACATATATTAATAAATATAAAACTTTTTATAAATTTATTAATATTATCAAAACCCTAGTCAAATATAACACTTGGGTTAATAAGTGGACTTTAATATATATTGATTAAATAAATAATAATGAAATAATTATATCTATTTAAATAATATTAAATTTTTCCCCTTTCCTCCCCTACTCAAATATAGCTATTTTTATAGCTGTTAGATTGACCTGTCTCTCTATTTAACCCTCTTCCTAGATCTGTTCTTCATTGTGCCCTGAAGATGACCCACACTTGTTGGTTGTTCTTTGGAGGGAACATACTCCAATTTGACCTTTTGTGCAAGCACTTGTTCACGTAGAAAATGGTATTTGAAGGGTATGTGCTTAGTGTTGGAGTGCATGACTGGATTCTTTGAAAAGCTGATGGCATTTGTATTATCACATAGAATGGAGATGGGTGGAGTGCATGTGATCTGAATGTTTTGCAAGGTTTGCATCATCCAAAGTAGTTGTGTGCAATAAGATGTAGCAGCCACATATTCTTCTTCAGTTGTAGATAGAACAATTGAACTTTGTTTCTTTATGAACCAAGACACTAACCTAGAACCCATATAGAATGCACCGCCACTAATGCTTTTTCTGTTATCAACATTTCCTGCCCAATCTGCATCTGTATATGCATGAAGAGTGAGATCTGTATCTCTAGGATACCATAATCCAAAGTTCTATGTTCCTTGAAGATATTTGAAAATTCTTTTGACTGCCTGAAGGCGCGATTCCTTTGCATTTGCTTGGAATCTTCCAACTATTCCTACTACATCCATGATGTTAGATCGAGTACCTATTAGATAAAGTAGATTATCAATCATGGATCTATAAGTCAGTTGATGTACTGCTGTTGATTCATCATTTGAGCTGAGACTGCATCCTATTATCATTGGTGTAAATATAGGTTTAGAATCTTCCATGTCGTACCTCTCCAAGATTTGTTTGAGATATTTGGTTTGTGAAAGAAAAATACCATCTTTATTTTGTTGAACTTGTAGACCCAAAAAATAGGTAAGTTCACCAAGCAAGGAAATTTCAAATTCTTGCTGCATTACTGATGCAAAATTCTAACTCATGGATTCTCCATTGCTACCAAAAATGATATCATCAACATAAACAACAATAATGAGTAATTTATCAGTGTAAATCTTTGTATATAGATTGCTATCTACTGAATCTTTTGAGAAAACTTGTTGGTGTAGATATTTGTCAAGACGGTAATACTAGTCCCTTGGAGCCTGTTTCAGACCATAGAGAGCCTTTTTGAGTCTGCATACAAGTTTTGCATCATTTCCAAGAATGAATCCTTCTAATTGTTCAATATATACTTCCTCTTCTAAATCTGCATTAAGGAAAGAAGATTTTACATCCATTTGGTATACTTTGAATTTCTAAAAGCTAGAAAGAGAAAGAAACATCCTTATGGCTTCAAGTCTAGCAATAGGTGCAAAATTTTCTTCAAAATATATACCCTCTTGTTGAGCATACCCTTTCCAAACAAGTATGGCCTTGTTTCTAATGACTTCTCCATTTTTATTCAGCTTGTTTTTGAATATCCATTTAGTTCCTATAATATTTTTATCGTGAGGTCTAGGAACTAATTCCCAAGTATTATTCTTTTCAATTTTCTCAAGTTCCTCATTCATGGCCTTGACCCAGCATTCATCCTTGCATGCTTCATTTACATTTTGAGGCTTGGTGGAGGATAGTAATGCTAGATAGCTTGAGTTTTCTGTAATAGTTCTTCTTGTTTGTACACTTGCCTCTTTTTCCCCTAAAATTTGAGTTTCTAGATGATTTTTAAACATACCTAGATGGAGTCTTTTCTTCTACCGTTATCTCTTCTTCTCGTGCTTCTTTGGTTTCTTCTTCAATCTCATCGTGATTTGATGAGGGAAAATACTCCCCATCTTCTTCATTGTCATAA
The DNA here is from genome assembly GCA_000404065.3 of Pinus taeda. Lineage (NCBI taxonomy): Eukaryota > Viridiplantae > Streptophyta > Pinopsida > Pinales > Pinaceae > Pinus > Pinus taeda. Next base: position 5,349 of record APFE031313385.1, on the reverse strand, counting down.
TATTTTGTTTTTGTTTGTTTTGGATTTTTGCATGCTTCATCAACTACAACATCAATACTTTCAACAATTTTCCCAAATCTTTTATTATAACATTTATATCCTTTACTTCAGGAAGAGTAACCAAGAAGAATACCTCCATCTCCTCTGGGCTCAAACTTACCAACTTTTTCATCAGTCCTTTTGATATAAAATTTTTTTCCAAAAGCTTTAAAGTGTTTTATAGTAGGAGTCTTACCATACCAAATTTCATGTGGAGTTTGAGTGCTATTTACCTTAACATTTTCTTGGTTGAGAATAGTTACGGCGGTGAATGCAGCTTCATCCCAAAAGGTTGCAAGAGTCCCAGATTCATCAGCATAGCTCGAGAAATTTGTTGAGTAGTTTTGTTCATTCTTTCTACCACTCAATTTTGCTAAGGAGTCCTTGCGATGAAGAATTACCTTTTTATTCCATGTTGTTCACAAAAGTAAAAGAATTCATCCGAGGTAAATTCCCCTCCACAATCTGATCTGAGGCATTTTATTTTTCGATCTGATTCATCTTCAACCAAAGCTTTGAAGGCTTGGAACTTTTCAAATGCTTCATCTTTATGCTTTATTCTTCTCCATGAGGTGACTTTTTCCTTGATGGTCCACATAAATCAGTATGAACAAGTTGAAGAGGCTTACTAGCCTTATTTTTCAATGAAGTGAGCTCTGTTTTGCTTACCGAATTGACATGGTTTGCATATTGTATTTTCAAGGATACTGATATCTGGAAGATCACGAACAACCTTAAATTTGCATGCTTTTCTTATTTGAGAAAAGCTTAGATGTCCCAATCTTCTATGCCATAGTCAATTTTCATCATTTTTGCTTAGATAACATTGTTGTTGTCCTCCCTTGAGTATGTATAAGTTGTTTGGAGTTCTTGTACCATTGATCACGATCTCCCTAGTATCAAGTTCATGAACAACACATCTGTTTGATCGAAACACCACTTCATTTCCTTGATGACACATTTGACTGATACTCAACACGTTATGCTTTAAAACGTCTACATACATAACATTTCCAGCATTAACCTTTTCTTTCAAGAAAATAGATCCTTTACCTTTTATGACAACAAGAGTCTCATTTCCAAATCAAACATTCTTTTCCTTTTCTAAGGCATTACATGACTAAAGCTTTTCTTTGTCACCTATCATGTGTTTTGAGCATGCATTGTCGATGTACCAATGATTTTCTTCTCCTTCTCCATACAAGTCTATAACACATCTTTCTGTTTGAGATTCTTTCCTTCTCCACATCTTGGGATTTAATGGAGTTTGCTCCTTTTAAGATGATTGTCGAAATTTTCTCCCGCATTCAGATTCTTCATGACCAAATTTGTTACAAATTGAGCATTCCATTTCATTTTCAAGAAGAGAAAAGTTATGATAGGAACTTTTCTTAACCCCTATTATATTCCTTTCGTTTCGTGCTTGTCTAGTCATGATGGTTTTGTAAGCAACACATTGAGCAACTTTGTGTCCAAAATTATGACATGAAAAACATTGCCCACTAAAGAAGTTCCTGCGACTATCGAATCTATTGACTTGGTGATTGTAGTTTCTATTGATATTCATATTTGGAGAAACTTGAGTATGATTTACCTGAGATTGGTCATGGCTTCTATTCATCCTTAGAATAAATTTAGTTTGATTTACCTGGTGATCTACTTTATGCCTTTGTTGACGATTGTCATACTATCCATTGGTCTTTGCTGCATCAAGATAGATTTTAATGGAGGTTGACAACTTCTGTGATTGAGATGCTTCTTCAGTATATCCAAGTGTTACACAGTAATTTGTCACTATCCTCATGTTAGTCCCTCTGCTATGTCATGTGTCAAATAAACATGTTCATGTCTTCCCACTCATGTAAGAAGATTAAGAAAATGCTCTCTGATGCTACAAGTTGACCCTCATTCCCTAAGTTTCTGCCTTGTCACGAGTAAGATCTTAATATACGCGACGGTCCCCTCTCATAAACGGTCTCATCACAACCCCGTCACATGTGTACACTTGTTTCCCGCAATGATCGAACTTCAAGGCCCAGCATAAGGCTATTAGCTATTTATCGAGACGATGGTCTGCATGCATTGCCTCCTTGCGATGTCGTTGTGGAGACTTAGTTTACGGCTAGCGACGATCTAGATTGGGCAAATTTGTTCCAACAGTTGGCCTTTTGGATGTCTCTAGACCTAGTTGTTAGGTTAGTTTGGGTCAGCCTTCCTCCTCTGGAATGGTAGTTCCCTCTTTTGTGCTACCTTCCTTGAGGATAAGCTCCCTCTCGCTCATTTCATGGAGACTCCTTCTCCTATAAAATCACTCACCATTGCTATGATCTACTAGCTCTTTTATTTCTTTTGGTTGGACAGTGCTGCTAGTGCTTTTGAGTTTGCTAGATAGCTTTGGTATGAGTGTGACAAGTGTGGGATTGCTAATAGTTTGTAAGAGGTTGTGGAGTGCCCTTAACTTTGTATTAAAGATTGTGAGTGAGAAAGAGAGAGGTATAGTTTAGTTGGGAGACCCATCCTTGAGAGTGAATGCTTGAAGAAACATATTGGTTGGACCCTCCAAGAAGGCTTGCGATGTTAAGACTTGGTTGTAAGCTTTGCTCTTGATTCATTATCAATACAATCAATGATGATTTCCTATGTCTTGTATGTAATTTACTTGATAGCTCATAATTTCTTGACTTTATGAGTAAATAGATCATTGTTTTCGTTAGTTACATTCTCTGTTGATTTCTTGTCGTGTTTCAGATTGATTGTTCATTAAGGAGGAAGAAATGGAAGCTAGAGTAGTGTAACGGAACTTCATCAACCAGCGGTTTGAGGTAGGCCTCCAATGATGAATATTTAAGGGAATTAATTGTTGTTTTGTCTTTGTTGTGACTAGACCCACTCTAGGGCTAGAGGGGTTGCCTCTGTCCGTAGAGGGAACACTTTCCTACTTCACAAGTTTTCGACTCTGTTGGGGAGTGTCCTTTGTATGTTTCTCTCTTGATTGCTTTTGTTTGGTTTTGATTTAGTGTCTCTTGAATTTTGGGGTTAAACGATCAGTCTTTCGGGTTACCTGGGTCAATCTGGAAAATCCCTTTACTATCTGGAAGAATAGTTTGGTCTTTGTTTGGGATTTTTTACTCATTTTCCATTGTTTTTAAGTTCGTCATTGGAAAAAGTTTAACAGTCGTGCTGACATTGCCCTGTCTCTGGTTTATAAACCTGTGCGTCGATGAATCCTGTCATACAGTGGCAACGATTCCTGAAATCAGCCCATCATAGAAGAGATGTGTACTCTCGCGATGACGTCGGTTTGTTGCTACGACTATTGGCTAATCGTCACTAGTTGCTGGTTTTACACCCGCGACAATTCCTGTAGAGTTGTTTTCTCAACTCTACCTCCTAAGTCCACTAGTCTTGTTTATCCTCTGTTGTCTTTCTCTTGCCCATTAGTTTGTTTTAATTGCTTTTGGTTAAGGTACTGTCTCTTTGGTTCCATTGAGCGAGTCTTGTGTTTTTAGACTGTGTGACCTAGCTCTTTAGAGGTTTCATCGAGAAACTGTTTGCTTGGGTTACTTGTTTGTCTAAGGTTCATCCACAACCGTCTTATTGATTTGCTTGAGGCTTTTTCGTTGCTTTTTTCTTGCTGGTTGATTTTTAGTGTCGATTGTTGAATCAACTTTTGATATTGATTCGATTTCTTCACTACCAAGCATAGATCACAATTTTTTGGATCTATCAATTCACACTCGCTTGTTTGTCTCTTTAAATTCAAAACAAAGAAAACATTAAGGGATTGCATTCATTTGATATATGAAAGTGAAACTATATGTGCATTTCAAATTTTTATGTTTGAGAAATTGGAAAGAAAACTTTAAATCTTTCATTAGTAGTATCGATGCATTGTGAGATTAGTGTATTGATGCACTGTGTTTCTTAGTGTTTGCATTCTCTTGTGTTTGCTTGGGAATGAACTTTCTACCCTCCTTTAAGTAGGTGTTCATCGAAATGATTGATGCTTTACTCATCCTAGTCGCATCCTAGGGTTTTTGATATACATATGGTAGGGCCTGGAAATTGAAACCTAATTCAAGATCAACTCTAAAATGAACTGAATAAACAAAAACAATGCATTGTAACATAACACACATTATTTAGAGGTCTAGGCTAGAGATGTGTTCCGGCGTCGTTAAACCTAGTCACTATTGCTTTCACTTAAGGTTGGGTGATTCCTCCTTCTGTGACTCAATAACTGCTAGTACGGACTTGTGCTCCTAGTACCGTCGAGTATATATCGGGAGACCCCACTAGGTTATCATCCTACATCCATAGGAAGCCGTGTCTGCCACCTTACAAACCATAACGCACCAAACACATTATTCGAGAAGATTGAATGCCGTACAGAAAGTCCTTGGTTTCCATTTGATCGTCAAGGTGTATATGCAGTTTTACGGCTTGTTTGGTAAACCTTTTGCCTTGTTCTCCAGAGTAGTCACTTTCGTTCCTTTTCGACTCCTTAAAAGAAAAGGATCATCTGAGCACTTGTCCTTTCAGGCTCATTAAACCTTGAAAGAGATAGAGTCACCTTTTCATCCTTTTCTCGACTCTTGAAACATGAAAAGGTCAAGTTTTGTTCCTGTGTCATAAAATTTACCACCCATGAAATATTCCTAGTAACATTTCGAGTTCTTGATTACAGTGCAAGTGTTTTTCAGGCTCGTTCCCGATGGCAACCTTCCCCGAGTCTACCAGGCAAGGTCTTCCCCTAGATGGAACTCCTGGTCCATTTGCTCCATTTGGAAATGCTGGTGCTCCATATATGGCAACATTGTATTTGCTTAGGTTAACCATCGGTTTGCCCGTGTGGTTGTTTTCAACCTCGGTGGTCATGAGCGTCATGACCCATGTTCCACCATCTCCTTCGTTTGAATCAAGACACGATGATTCCAAGGTTAATCCTGCGCCTTCTTCCCCTGTTTCTTTGTCTTCATCTCCTACTTCACCTGGTGAAAGTTCCACATCTAGTAACCAAGAGACTAAGAAGATGATCCGGATTTAAACAGGAACGCAACAAAATACAGAGATAACCATATACACAAATATGCAGCGGAAATAATACTTCATTTCATTAATGGAAAATACCGAAATATGCTTACAACCAGAATTGGAAATAAAGCAGCTAGGTCAATGGTAGCTTATCTCTGAGAAGAGATGTGCGGCTACATGCCTCTGAACTGTTCCGAAACTGTGTTACAATGAGGCTCAAAGGCCTATTTATTGTTGAGAAACAATGGAAAACCCTTCACATTCCAAAACCTAACC
>APFE031313384.1:3491-14144 GCA_000404065.3 Pinus taeda | reverse complement strand
TCAATTTATGATTGTATTCAAAAAACCCATTCTACCAACGTGTTATCCATACCATGATTCCTTCTTACATATAGTTCATAGTGAGATGGTTTTGGTAATATATCTATGAATATAGACCCATTTGTGAATGTACTAATGTGTTGCATAATTTATTAGAACTCTCATTGAGATTTTGTGGCACAATTCAAAAATTCCCAAAAATGATGGAGAAAATCCCCAATCAAACCCACCTAAATATAAAATTGATGTTACTATCAAAGGGGGGAAACTAGTCCATGAGTGATGTTTAATTCTCTTGGAATCACCAACCAACAAAATATCACCAACACCCTTGTACCTTATGTCACTCTAACACTCTCACAGCTTACACTATCATCTATTGTTTGTTTTGTTGACTTGAAATAGAAACTTATTTTTTAGCAGTGTAAATGAAATCTTGGAATATTTTTATAATAAAGCTGTTGGTTTTTCTACTACCCATAGTAAATAGTCAAATATGTGAGAATAATTGAGTTATTAATGGAAGAAAAAGGAGACACCTAACCTTTGGATATGTAATTCATATTGGTAAAGGCTGTAGTTACTAGTTAGTGACTCACTAACATAATTTTGTATAAGGGAATGATTTTGATGCCTCCATGCTTGGACATAATGCGTCAATTTATATAAAAATATATAATTAAGATTATTTTGAATGAGCATACAAAATTGTAAGTTGCTCCATTGGAAATTAATACTGCATAGATTAGGTGAGAACAATCTTTAATTTTATGTCAAATAGGTATATCCCACATTCATTATGGAATAAATAAGATATAAAACATTTATTATATAACAAGGTGGAATTACATTATCCCACATGTATTATGGTGATATAGTTTTTGGATATGGTTGGTATATAAAAAAGTTTAGGAAATACCATGAGAATCACTTGGCCTTTTATTCCAAAGTTCTTTCTTTATAAAGAAGTTAAGTATGAGGGAGCTGTCCATGTTTGATTTACATTGAAAATATGGTATTGTTTCTAATTTGGTTACTAACAAAACATGCAATTTGAGGTTTCTTCATTAATTACAATCTAACATTTTATATTTTAACCTGTTATTGCTGTAGGTTACTTCTATATTTAAAAAAACAACTTTGCAATACTTTTTCTTTCATAGATATAGTGTTACTTCTATAGTCATTAGGTTTTTCATTAATAATATGGCGTTTCATTAATTTTAGGCACTCCACAAATTTTTCTAGTAGCCAGTGTTTTGTTGTAGAAATTTACACGAGGATTTTGTTATATTGCTAGATACGTTTATAGAAACTAGCAATTGGGGTGAGGATCTTGTTTTATTTCTAGATATTATTAGAGAAACTAGGGTGAAGGTCTTATTTTATTTCATGAAAGGAATCTCTATGGTAACAAGTTCAGAAATCATAGGAACTAGCAAAGAGTGTAAGGGTTTCTTTTTATTTTATGGCAATCAATGTGAGAAATCTCTTATGGAAACAAGAGTAAGTGTTTTGTTCTACTTTTTTGTATACAAGAGTAAGTGTTTTGTTCTACTTTTTTGTATAACTGTTTTCACACTCTACAAATATAGACTAAGGGATTTGTTCAAAAACATAGAACAAGTATAGACGAAGGGTCTTTTTTCATTCTTTTCACTGTTGTTCATGGAATTTGTATGTCTTAATCACTGATAGTGCATCTTCTTGATTTTATGTTTTTTTCAATAAGTTATTTTCTACCAATATATAATATTGAGTGATTGGATACTTCCACAATCTTTCATAATGTTAGTTATTTCAGGAATCATACTGTGTAAAATGAGTGATCCATCCAACATTTTGGATGGTGACTCCATCCATCATCACTGACTAGAGAGAGCCTTATGATGGATGGAGTCACCATCCTAAAAGTGTGAGAGATCACACATATTACACAGATAACAAATTTTACAAATCACAAATTTTTCTCACTAACAATATATAATATGCCAAGTTACTAATTGTTAAGATATGCATGTCATAATAAAAAAAAAAATGAAATACAATGCACTATTCAACCCCTTTCTAAATTCCATGCTTTGGAATTGTTTTTATCTTTCTGTATGTTGACATTTGTAGGAGAAATGAGTCATGTCCACCTGAGATGAGAATGTCACCCCATTTTTGTGTATCATGTGTCAAGTTAAACTTTGTTTGAAAATTTTTCTCTTATTTTAGTTCCACTTTAAGTTTCTCTAGTAGTAAAGATATTATAAGTGTGTGAATTCTAGTTCATTATCCACTCATAGACCACTCCACAAATTTCTCATCCTCATATATGAACTCCCATATGCACTAGGCTACAAGGCTAGTTCATTAGTTAGGCATCCTTTCCTAAAGCTTCAAGAATACATCTAGTCTAAAAGGGTACTATATCCTAAATATTGTGGCTTACGAATCATATCTTCCATCAGGTTAATACATAGAGATAGTGAGTCACATGCACTTGTCATAACAAAGGCCCATTCTTGTATGGACTATGGTTACAACAATTTTCCTAATTGTAATTGTCATTGCTTTATCCATTGTAGCTGAACCAATTGAACTTACTATGCTCCCTTGTGTCATGCATTATGCCTATACTTATTGACCTTATAAGAATAGTTAAAAGGACATTAACGTGTCTATCCAAATGTTCGATTTTCTAGCTAATATTTGTGATTTCTTAAGTTATCAAAATTCATTGAATTATTATTTATTTAACATGAATATAATTGATTTTAGGAAATTTGATTAAAATTTATGTTTTGGTTCTTATCATTGTTACTAAGAAGAAGTTTATAAAAAAATGTCTTGGAGAGAAAGGCCCAACACTCTCTTACACTTTTCGAAACCTTTCCCAAAGAATTTTATTAACAAAATTCAGCATCCCAAGCACATACTAAACTTACACCTAACCTAATACTTTAGATTTGGCTACTTTTTACATTAAACTAGATAATAGATTATCCCTCTTTAAGGAAAATGACATCGAATTTATCCTGAGCTGTTGACCTTCTGTGAACCTTCTCATGGAAGAAACCATGACATGAATTTGGCGAAAATATGATGTGACATTTGTGTGGCCGCTGGTACAAATATGATCTTCAGTGAAAATATGACGTGAAATTTGTGTAGTCGCTGGTACAAGTGAGGCCGAAAACTGTCCGTGAAAATTCTGAGAATGTTTGCGGTGGAGAGAAACATAGCAACTTAGGTTGCTTCCCTACAATATGATACCATTGGTCGAAGATGAATTCTCGTTTATGGTAACCTTTTGCTGTTTTGTGTGCCTCTTCCTAACCATAAAATATTTACATTAATAACATATTTAGTTACAGGCGAAATGAATATATAAAAATATTCACAATCATGAAGTTAATTTTTGAATAGTATTATGGGTAATTATAGTGAATATCATTATCTCGGAATCAAAATTTTAAACATAATTGCATGAAGCCCAGTTTTCGCGAGGTGAAACTAATTCATTTACAAATAATTTCATCATTCATTTTAGTGATTACATGAATATTTGTATACATTCCTTTCACTTTCACGGAATAACTATCCTACCACCACAGTTATACTACTATATAACACGAAACTGAAAAACTTGTTTGGTATCAGTAGCTCACACAACTAAGCCCACCCGCTGTAAAATAATTTGTTTTAAGGGCTTCTGAAAGTGTTCATTTCGACCGAGGTCACACAATTTTCATTTTATAAATCCAAGCTTTAACCGTTTAGGATTTTATTTTGTAAATTTGGATGGTTCTACTCAGTAAAAATTATCTCATCAGAATTTTATAAAAAAGGTTTTTTTTAGTTTTTTTTTAATTATAATTATGGAAATTTAATTATTAAATAATAAAATCCAATTTTTAAAATTTATTAAACTATAAACATGAACATGCATAATAATTATTGATAATAATATATATTATGTTATTAATAAATGGTGTGGAGAGAAGCCTTCTTGAGCACAATAGATATGTAAATGTTGATATTTTCCCCTCTAAATACATTAAAATATATAAAAATATATAAGTTAAATAACAAGAGTAATGTGAAGTAATGTAAAGTTTTAAATTAGGTGAAAATAAAATAAGAATAATAATAATAAATACAACAATGTGGTGCTAACTACTTATGATATTTATAAGGAACGTAGTTTATTTATAAACCCGAAAATTAAATCAACCTAGATCAATCTTAACGATGGAGCTATCACCTACTGGATGGAATTTCTTGGCATCCAAAGAGAAATCTTGTTTAATTTACACTTTTAAATTGATTATATTCCACAGGACTACCATGATTTCTCAATACCATGGGTCATTGTTGATTATTATTTTATTTTATTTTTATGTAATTTGACTTAGTCAAAATAAACAATACATTGCAACATCTCTACTATACTCACTTGGAGAGTACCTTTTAGGGACATTAATATATTTATCTTAATTTTAAGAGTAAGCATTTTACCCTACATCTCTCATTTGGCCTCCTCCTTGGAGAAGTGCTTCCATTGCAATTTAATGTAGGTAATGACTCTAGAATAATTTCTCTATGATCTGATACTTGTAGTGGTTCAACCTACAACAGTCCTCTTGGTTCCACTTGCAAAAAAATTTAATCAATGAGGTGAAAACTATCATGAACATACATTTTCAATAAAGAGACATGTAAAACAATATTCACTTTTATATGGCTTGGTAGCACAAGGAGGTAGGCCACCAAGGCAACTCCATTTAATATCTCTAATTGTAGACAAAACCTTGGGCCAACTTGGCACAAGTTCCTAATCTAAATGCACTCTTTTTTTGTTTTACTTGCATGTATACATGTTCTCCCACTTTTTATTCTTTATGCATTATCTTCTTATTTGCATATCCTTTCTAGTTGTCCTAGGGATGTTGGACAATTGATATTGTCTTTAACTTTGGTGGCATTTGAAATGTTACCATTTGATGTCAACCATACTAGCATTGAGATGATATGCAACAAATATAGGCACTTAAGCCATAGTATGATGACTATGATGGAAAATGCATAAAGAGGACAGCATTGGATTCTTAAGCTTACTCGGAATAGCTAGAAAGTTTGTTAACTGTGTGCAAAGTGAATGTGCTAGGAAGTAAGCTGAAAGACACATCAACCAAACATCTCATCCTTGCAAGGTCTTAATTGGCAATGATAAAATAGTATACCCGAAGTGACATATAATCTCTCTATGAGGAGCTTGAAATAATTTATTTCTCCAGTTTAAAGAATTGTCAAGATAAAAGTGTTGGGCTTGGGAAAGACTTTAGGGTTTAGATAAATGACTTGACATATGGGAATTAAGAATGGAAGTAAATACAATTGGTGAGAGCACTCATTCAAGGTAGTGAAGGACCACGATGAACAGGAGCAATTCAATGTAGCGCATTGTGAAACACTGTTGGCCATCCCTGAGATTCATTGAAGGCTATCATGAATTAAATGAAAATGAGTGTTTGCCATATTATTATTCTCTTCTCCTACCAGCCTTGAAGAGAAAAAAAGAAGAGCCATGTTATGAGTACATGTAGTTATTAATGGAGGAGCTATTTCATTCAATAGTTTGAATGTGACTTAATTCTCAACCTATAAAACAATCCACAACCCATTCTTTGCATTAACTCTTCTCCCATGTCTCAGTATAGTATGGGAAGCCATGCATTGGTAGTGCTACAGAGGAACAAGAATGTGGTCAGTAATTAAACAAAGGAAGTGAAAGTAGAACTTGTGTGATTTTAATTGTTCAACCTTGTGAGTGTGCAAGTGTGTAAGAGAGATGGAGTGAAGAATAAGGTGGTGGGTAAAGGTAGTTGAGCAACAAGGAGCACCCTTCAAAAGAGAGTTATAGAGCTGAATGAAAGGACTTGGTACTGCATTAAACAATATTTATATTTTTGTCTAAATCTATTATCTTCTATTTTCAATTTGAAAATTGTATGAAAGGAAGAACAATGGCTAGAGGAGAGTTGTAGGTTGAATTTCTTTTTTTCGTAATAACCATTCCATATGGTATATTATTGTTCATAATTCTTAAAGCTTTTGGAGTTTTGTGGTTTCAAATGGACAGATTTCCAGTATTTTGTCAATATAGGTGCACTTTGTTTGTCTCTTCAGATATTTGTGATATGATGCGGTTTGTCTTTCGAGCTATTCATTCTTAATTAGTCTTTCTAAGTGCATTTGTTTACATTTTTATACAAAAGGGATGATGGGTAACCTGCTTATGTTCTGACATTTTTGTTTCTTCTGAATAATCTAATACAGCTCAGGAGTGCCTGGTAATGTGTCATATCTCAAAGAAGTAAAAGAGACTTTCAAAGAAAATAAAGAGAAATAAGATGACTTCATTGAGGTCATGAAAGCTTTCAAAGCCCAAAGGTCTGTACTTCTTTTATATAAAGATTGGTATTATCCATCAATACCTGTTATTTTCTTTGGTCTCCATTAACTACAAATCTTAATATTGACGACAATTTTTGTTGCAACTCTACAGAATTCGTACGGTTGATGGTTGATGTTGTAACTCGAGTAAAAATTTTATTTAAAGGCCATAATTCCTTTATTTTGGGTTTTAATATCTTTCTGCCTAAAGGTTATGAAATTATATTTCCTTTAAGGCAAGTTGACTTTCGCCGAGTAACCAGTTATGTTAATAAGATCAAGGTAGTGTAGATGAGCAATTATGTTAATAAAATAGAGAAAATGCAGATGAGGATGTATTAGTTCTTTGATATTTGAAAGCTATTTTATATTTGCAACCCAATTTATTGTAACTAGATGTGTTTTTGAAATGTTGAACTAGTATAGGAGTATTTGTTATAATATTCTTGTTTTCACATTCTTGTTTTGGGTTATTGTTTTTAGACAAGGTTTCAAAGAGATGAACAAGTACACTTGAACTTTTTAAATATACTAAACATGTGTAAATCTGGGAACAAATCAATAGATGAAGTATACAAAGAGGTACTTTCTAGTGTTTTGCAAATATGAGAACATAAATGCTAATTTCTTCTAATTCTTTTAAGCTATGTTATTCTATAAGGAATTTAATTCTATTTGTCTGTATGCAGGTGGAAACACTATTTTATGATCATCAAGATTTATTAGAAGAATTTAAGCTTTTTCCACCAAACTAGATAGGCTGAAACACTATTTTATGATCATCAAGATTTACTAGAAGAATTTATACTTCTTCTACTAGATGAGAGATTTATTATAAGAATTTGCAGTTTTACTACCAAATGAGATAGGTGGAAATACTATTTTATGATCACCAAGATTTACTAGAAGAAGTTATACCTTTTCTACTAGATGAGACAGCTCCAACTCCCATTTCCAATGTGCATTTCTAGTCATTTCTATTAGGTATTTACACATAAATTGTGGTGAAGGCCTCGTATCTAATAACTATGCTATATGTTAAAAGAATCAGTGACTATGCTTTATCAATGTAGTTGTAAAATGTACAAACTTAGACAACCCATTAAAAGTTTGTACTTTTTACAACTATATTGATAAATCATAGTCACTGATTCTTTTAACATATAGCATAGTGATTAGATAAAAGGCCTTCACCACAATTTCTTTGTGTAAATACCCAATAGAAATTACTAGAAATGCACATTGGAAATGGGAGTTGGAGTTGTCTCATCTAGTAGAAAAGGTATAAATTCTTCTAGTAAATCTTGGTGATCATAAAATAGTATTTCCACCTATCTCATTTGGTAATAAAAGTGCAAATTCTTCTAATAAATCTCTGATCTAGTAGAAAAAGTATAAATTCTTCTAGTAAATCTTGATGATCATAAAATAGTGTTTCAGCCTATCTAGTTTGGTGGAAAAAGCTTAAATTGTTCTAATAAATCTTGATGATCATAAAATAGTGTTTCCACTTCCACCTACATATAGACAAATAGAATTAAATTCCTTATAGAATAACATAGCTTAAAAGAATTAGAAGAAATTAACATTTATGCTCTCATATTTGCAAAACACTAGAAAATACCTCTTTATATACTTCATCTATTGATTTGTATCCAGATTTACACATGTTTAGTATATTTAAAAAGTTCAAGCATACTTGTTCATCTCTTTGAAACCTTGTCTGAAAACAATAAACCAAAACAAGAATATTATAACAAATACTCCTATACCAGTTCAACATTTCAAAAACACATCTAGTTACAATAAATTGGGTTGTAAATATAAAATAGCTTTCAAATATCAAAGAACTAATACATCCTCATCTACATTATCTCGATTTTATTAACATAATTGCTCATCTATATTACCTTGATCTTATTAACATAACTGGTTACTCCGGGAAAGTCAACTTTCCCTGAAGGAAATTTAATTTCATAACCTTTAGGCGGAAAGATATTAAAACCCAAAATAAGGGAATTATGGCCTTTAAATAAATTTTTTACTAGAGTTACAACATCAACCGTATCAAGTCCAGAAAAATTGTCATCAATATTAAGATTAGTAGTTAATGGAGACCAAAGAAAATAACAAGTATTGATGGATAATTGCCAATATTTAGATAAAATAAGTACAGACCTTCCGGCTTCCAAAGCTTTCATGACCTCAATGAAGTCATCATATTTCTCTTTATTATCGTTGAAAGTGTCTTTTACTTCCTTGAGATATGCGACAGTACCAGGCACTCCGGAGCTGTATTAGATTATTCAGAAGCAACAAAAATGTCAGAACATAAGCAGGTTACCCATCATCCCTTTTGTATAAAGATGTAAACAAATGCACTTAGAAAGACTAATTAAGAATGAAAGTAACTGGATAGAAAGACAAACAGCATCATATTTCATATCTTTGAAGAGACAGACAAACCACACCTATATTGAGAAAATACTCAAAATTTGTCCATTTGAAACTACTAACTCCAAAAGCTTTAAGAATTCCATATGAACGAGAATATATCATATGGAATGGTTGTTAGGAAAGAAAGAAAAATAATTTTTTTATGAACAATAATATACCATATGGAATGGTTATTACTAAAGAAAGAAATTCAACCTACAACTCTCCTCTTGGTTCCACTTGCACTAAATTTTAATCAATGAGGGGAAAACTATCATGGAAATACATTTTCAATAAAGGGACATGTAAAACAATATTCACTTTCATATGGTTTGGTAGCACAAGGAGGTAGGCCACCAAGACAACTCCATTTAATATCTCTAATTTTGGACAAAATCTTGGCACCAACTTAGCACAAGTTCCTAATCTAAATGCACTCTTTTTTTGTTTTACTGGCATGTATACATATTCTCCCAATTTTTATTCTTTATACATTATCTTCTTATTTGCATATCCTTTCTAGCTATCCTAGGGATGTTTGACAATTGATCTTGTCTAAAACTTTGGTGGTACTTGGAATGTTGAAATTTCATGTCACCCATACTAGCATTGAGATGAGATGAAACAAATATCAACACTTAAGCCATAATATGAGGACTATGACCGAAAATGCACAAGGAGGACCCCATGGGATTGCTAAGCCTACTTTGAAGAGCCAGAAAGTTTGTTAATTACGTGCAAGTTGAATGTGCTAGGAAGTAAGGGAAAAGACACATCAGCCAAACATCTCATCCTCTCACCATCTCTTAATTGCCAATGATAACATCGTAGACCACAAATGACATATAATCCCTCTAGGAGGAGCTTGAAATAATTTCTTTATCGAGTTTAAAGCAGTGTCAAGATAAAAGTGTTGGGCTTGGGAGCTCTGACCTTAGTTCCAAGCCTTTTTCATTTCTCGTAGAAATGATATCAATGGTGGAGATGCATTAAGAGAGTAACTTGGCCCATGAAGGTGTTAAAATTTAGGGGCTTGGCACCTAAAGGCCTAGCGAGTGCTGACAACATCTAGTCCCATTACCTTAAAACATCTAAGGCGAGCTAAAGGGAGAAATGCACATAATTGATAGTGGTGGTAATGGAAAGCCTTTAGGATTTAGATAAATGACTTGACATATGGGAATTAAGAATGGAAGTAAATACAACTCCTCATAGCACTCATTCAATGTAGTGAAGGACCAAGACGCACAGGAGCAATTTAATTTAGCCCATTGTGGAATACTGTTGGTCACCCCTAAGCTTCATTGAAGGCTATCATGAGTTAAATCAAAATCAGTGTTTGTGGTATTATTCTCCTATTCTCCTATGCCCCTTGAAGAGAAAAAAGGAAGAACCATGTTGTGAGTACATGTAGTTATTGATGGAGGAGCTATTTGACTCAATAGCTTGAATCTGACTTAATTCTCTACATATAAAACAATCCACGACCCTTTCTTTGCATTAAATCTTCTCCCATGTCTCACTATAGTATGGCAAGCCATGCATTGTTGGTGCTACAGAGGAACAACAATGTGCTCAGTAATTAAACAAAGTGAAAGTAGAATTTGTGTGATTTTAATTGTTCAGCATTGTGAGTGTGTAAGAGAGATAGGGTGAAGAATATGGTGGTGAGTAGAGGTACTTGAGCAACAAGGATCGGGCTTCAACCAGTTGAATGAAAGGACTTGGTACTGCATTATACAATATTTATGTTTTTGTCTAATGTATTATCCT
>APFE031313379.1:94080-120406 GCA_000404065.3 Pinus taeda | reverse complement strand
ATGAGACTATTTCATCAAATTGCAAGGCAGTTGCATTGCTACCTATTGCAACAACCAGACTATCCCACGAATCTGGTAGAGAACACAACAAACTGATGCACTTATCTTCATCTAAAATTTTAATATCAACAGATAATAACTGACTTACCACAATGTTAAATGCATTTAGATTCTCTGTCACCAAGTCTCCATCTTTCATCCTCAGGTTATACATCTTTTTCCATAGGAACAGTTTATTCACTAGAGACTTAGATTGGTACAAATTCCCTAACTTGTCCCACAAAGCCTTAGCCATAGCTTCCCCTAATACATTCAAAAATACTAAATTTGAGACACACAGTCATATTTTACTCTTTGCCTTTGGATCCAACTTCTTGCATTCTTCATCGGACACTCCCATTGGTTTAGTACCTGGACCTACCACGATCCATTGATCTCTATCCACCAACAAATTCTCCATCTTGAGTTTCCACAACTCAAAACTCTAACCATTAAATTTCTTGATCTTTATCTTTCCACTGCTCACCATCTTCTTACACCACCAGAATCACTTTCGCATATCTCCCACTGAACAGGGTCTACCACAGGCCCGAGCGAAACCCCTCAGTAACAAAGGTGTCCCCTTGAAGCCAAAACAGCTCTGATGTTGGATGTGGAGCTTGATTATCTTTTGTATTCAAAGGTATTGCCGCATTGGACCCCAGTTCATAATGGGGTGGCAACCCTGCCCATAAAATATTCGCTACAGGGGGGATCCAGTGGGGGGCGGCTGCGACCTTTGGGAACCCCCCCTGGTGGGGGGATTGGGGGCAGTGCCCCCGAAGCTAAGAATAGATGTACAATTTCCTTGTAAAATGTTGTAATTTCATAGTCAATCCAGGTCGTTCATTAGGCGGAGATATGACGGTAGAAGTTATGTTTAATTTAGGACTTTTTTCCCTAGAAGGCAACCCCTCGCTATATATGAGGGAATTGTATTACGTCTATATATATTTGTATTGTGAGTTAGGAAGAGAGAGGAGATTGAGAGTGAAGAGGGAATTACAACGAATCTGTTGTAAGTTGTATCTCTTCAGTTTACTGGATAATATAAAAGGAAGGACTGGCTGTTTCTCCGTGGACGTAGACCAACTAGGTGAACCACGTATACCTATGTCTCTCTTGTTTTATGTGTTTTCTATGCTAATATTTTTGCAATATTTACTGTGTTCCATAGCTCTGTAATATATAATTCTTTAATAGCTGGTATCAAAGCCGAAGGTCTATTTGGCTAATAAACTCGCAAGAGAAAAGGGTTCCTAGTTCGAGTGGGAGCAATGGCGGAAGATGGTAGGTTTAAGGTCGAAAAATTTAACGACCAAAACTACCAACTATGGAAGATGTAGATGGAAGATTATCTGTATCAAAGAGATCTGTACCAACCATTGAGTGGAAATACAAAGAAGTTGATGAGTATGATAGACATAGAATGGGATATTCTCGAGAGAAAGGCACTTGGAACAATATGACTGTGCCTAACAGTGTCGGTAGCGTTTAATATTTCAAAGGAAATGAAAATAGAGGGTTTAATGTCGAAATTGGCCAAACTATATGAAAAACCCTTGGCCTCAAACGAGCTATTTCTTATGAAGTGTTTATTTAATATGAAGATGTCAGAAGGTGGATCTATTGTTGATCATTTAAGTGAATTTAATACAGTTACTAGTTAGTTAAGTTCTGTAGTGGTAACTTTTGATGATGAAGTTAGGGCTCTGTTATTTCTGTGCTCATTGCCAGAAAGTTGGAATGGTTTAGTTATGGTTATTAGTAACTTTGTCTCTAGATCTAGTACTTTAAAGTTTGATGATGTTGTCGGTGTAGTCCTTAGTGAGGAAATGTGATGGAAAAGCTCCTGTGAGACATCAGCTAATGCTTTGACTGCATAGACAAGGGGAAGAAAAATGGAAAGAGGAAAGAGCCCTAGATATCGTAGTAAGTCAAGAAAAGGCAGATCCAAGTCCATATCAGGGATAGTGTGCTGGAAATGTGGGAAGAAAGGACACTTGAAGAAAGACTGCAAGTCTTGAAAGGGAAAAGAAGGAGACACACAGCAAGAAACTAATCATGAAGCGCATGTAATAGGTGATGTGTTGCAAGATACTTTGATTCTTTCATTAGAAAATATTATTGATGCTTGGGTGGTAGATTCAAGGGCCTCATTCCATGCCACACCTGATAGGAAACATTTTTATGATAATGTTCAAGGAAGTTTTGGATAGGTTCAATTGGGTGATGATAAACCCTATAAAATCATTGGAATGGGCATAGTTTTCATAAAACGGAAAAATGGAAATCAGTGGCTATTGAAGGAGGTAATGCATGTTCCATATCTGAAGAAAAATCTGATTTGAACAGGGCAGTTGGGAGGTGAAGGTTGCGTAACTACTTTCACAGATAAAACCTGGAAGGTCACTAAAGGATCCCTGGTAATAGTGAAAAGGAGGAAGGTTGGTACATTGTATTTATGCAATGGTATTTCTAATTTTGTTAATGCTTTAACCTCTATAGGAGAAGATACAACATTGTGGCATCATAGGCTCAGGCACATGAGTGAGAAGGGGATGCAGGTTCTTCACTCAAGAAATTTGTTGCTAGGTTTGAAGCATGTTGATTTAAAATTATGTGAGAATTGTGTTTATGGAAAACAGAAGAGAGTCAGATTCCTTGGAGTTGGGAAAGAAAAGAAGAGAGAAAAATTAGAGCTTGTGCATACATATGTATGGGGACTTGCTCAGGTATCATCTCTAGGTGGATCTCGTTATCATGTTACTTTTATTGATGATGCAACCAGAAAAAACCTGGATTTATTGTATTCTAAATAAATCTGATTTATTTGATACTTTCAAGAAATGGAAAGCTTTGGTTGAAAATGAGACAAGAAAAAGGTTGAATTGTCTCAGATCAGACAATGGAGGTGAATATTGCAAAAAACAGTTCGATAGGTACTGTTCAGAGAATGGAATTCATAGAGAGAAGACAGTTTCAGGAACACCACAAGAAAATGGTGTGTTAGAAAGGATGAACAAGACAATCATGGAGCATGCAAGGTGCATGAGATTGCATGCACGATTGCCTTTACAATTTTGGGTAGATGCTATAGATACTGTTGTTTATCTAATAAAAAGGGCCTTTAAGTTCCATGGATGGTGGTGTTAGATCTGCTATGCAATACTGATTTTCTAAGGTCATAAAGGATCATGGTTTGTTGGTTGTGTCTAAAGGGGGCTCGCAATGGTCAATTTTCTCTTTCCTCCTTCACCTACCTCACCTATGAACTCTCCTTATTCCCTAAATAAGCCTTTCTGAAACCCAACAAAGCACCTTTTGACCTTAGCCCCAAGCGCAAAACCCCAACTTGCCATAAAACCATACCATATGTCTTCGCACTTTCATAACTCATCACGCTTCATCCCTACCGTTAATCACCCTGCCGATCCAATGTCTCCCAACACACCCGATAAAGTAACCTGCTCAATCGTTTCCCACCGTCAGATCATCCCTGCTAAGATCTGATGGTTTTTTCTTTCATCGCACCAACAATATGATTGAATGATAACGCACAATGAGAGCGGTTTTTCTCTCTCATTCGCCGCTACGTGTCGATCGCTGAATGGAATCGCATGACCCCGAGCTTTTACCTCTTAGTGCCCAAAAGCGGTGCGATAAAAACCAGTTACCATTGACAAATCCGCCCCGCCCATTAAACACCCACGCGACTCCATTTCCCGATCATAGTCTGATTAGTCCACTGAAGATCTGATGGCACCAATTCGCCTCGCTCCCACCTTGACCGACAGATTCTGTCCAGCCATCTCTACCATCCATTTTCCCGATCCGATGATCATCCTTCTCTCTCATCTCGACTGTCCGTTTGCCCATATTCCACGTCCGCAACCACTCGGTTTCCCGAAGAAGGATATGACTAGCTCTGCCAGTACTAGTCACAGTCATTCCCCAACAACCATATTTAACAGAAAGCATGGCCAAGGGAGAAAAGGACAAGCATGACCCTACAACTAAATTTATCAGTCATGGACTCCACTGGTACGAGCACTCCAACCGCTTAGAATGATAGCACAACACCTGAACAGATCGGATTCATCCATTGAAGCAAGCAAACACGTTCAGAGACTCCATCAGGCAGTTAAATGCAATTGGTGGTCAATTATGACCCCCCAATACCTAAATGGCCAAGTGCCCTTGTAGTGTAAATCTATAAATACCCAGAAGCAAGATGTAATCAAGGTTGGCATTTGATGTAAGGTTCAACTTCTAGAGACTGTAGATATTTTGTCACTTGCAGCATCTCGTCTTCATTTTCAGCTAATACAAGCTTCTTTTGCTGTTAGCTGCTCACTTTTCATTTCCCTTTCTTCCAAGCCCGTACCTGATATGTTGTGTTCTTGATCTCTTGATGTTTAGCACTAGATAACTGTCATCTTATCTCTATGTTAGAATCTTGTATGCATCATTGAATAGGTTGCCCAGGTTTCTTTCTATCTAATGCAGGAGAGCTGTCATCCTGTCTTGCATTAGTAGATTAGATTTACAGGTTTCTTTACTAGTTGCAGCCGGCCATCACATGGTCTTTTGCATCTGCTGGTGTGGTTAGTATTCTCCATATTCACCTAATCTATAAAACTGTGAGCATTGGTGGTCTAAAGCCTTGTAGACTGAGGGTGTTACGCATGTCTGGAGTGAAACAAAGTAAAAGTGGTTATTTGGCTTGAACCAAACCATCAGTCCTTCCATTAAACCTGTAACAATAGTTGAATTTATATGTTACTAGGCATCTCCGAGCTACAACCTAGGAGAGTTTCTTGGATTCCTAACAAGTGGTATTCCAAAGCAGGCATGGACAGGTAAAAAGGTAAACTACTCTTTTTTAAAGACTTTTGGTTGTGAAGCCATTTTCCACATTAATAAAGAAAATAGAACAAAGCTTGAGGCAAAATGAAAGGAATGTACTTTTATTGGATATGGTGTTAATGATTTTGGTTATCGCTTTTATGATTATGAAAAACGCAAAATCATTAGGATCAGAGATATCATATTCAATGAAAAGGTTTTGTATAATGATGAGCTGCAGGAAGGGAAATGGGAAAAGGAAAATAGAGAACACACAGTGCTTGACGAGATCACAAGAAAAGTGATGATGTCTGAAAATTATAATGATCAACAGCCAGAACAACAACCGCAACAGCAACAAGCACCTCAAACACCTGAAAGTGGCATTAGAAGATCTACTAGGATAAGTAGACCCCTGAACGATACTCTCCTTCATTATATTATGTATTGTTGACCGATTCTAGTGAACCAAAATGTTATGAAGAAGCAGTGTAGGTAGAAACTAGGAAGAAGTGGGAGTAAGCCATGAAAGAAGAGATGGACTACTTAGCACATAACCAGACTTGGGACTTAGTCAGGTTGCCTGCAGGTAAAGCAGAATTGTAGAATAAATGGGTTTACAAGTTGAAGGAAGAAGATGGAGGTAAAAAAAGATATAAAGCTAGACTTGTGGTGAAAGGGTTTGCACAGAAAAAGGGTATAGAATTTGATTAGATATTTTCTCCTGTTGTTAAAATGACTTCAATCAGAATTATTTTATGTATAGTAGCAACTGAATATTTGCATCTTGAGCAGTTAGATGTAAAGACGGACTTTATCCATGGGGATTTGGAGGAAGAGATATATATGCAGCAACCACAAGGATATGAGGTAAAAGGGAAGGAGAAACTAGTGTGCAGGTTGAAGAAGAGCTTGTATGGCTTAAAACAGGCTCCAAGGCAGTGGTATCCAAACTTTGACAGGTTTATGTCTGAACAAGGTTATACTAGATGTCACTTTGATCATTGTGTTTATCTCAAAAGGAAGAATGATGGCAGCTATTTTATATTGTTATTGTATGTAGATGACATGCTTGTTGTAAGTTATAACATGTAGGAAATAAATGTGCTTAAAAGAAAAATGGCAAACTCATTTGTAATGAAGGATTTGGGTGCTACAAAACAAATCCTTGGTATGAGAATAACTAGAGACATGAAGAATCAGAAATTAACATTGTCTCAAAGTGAGTACATAGAAATGGTGTTGAAAAGGTTTAATATGTGGAATGAAAAACCACTTAGTATATCTTTGGCTAGCCATTTCAAATTAAGTAAGGAGGGGTGTCCCAAGGCTCAGGAAGAAATGGCTCATATGTCTAAGTTCCATATGCGTCAACAGTTGGAAGCTTAATGTATGCAATGGTTTGCACAGGGCCTGATATTGCACATGCAGTGGGAGTTGTAAGTAGGTACATGAATAATCCAGGAAAAGAACATTGATGGCAGTAAAGTGGATTCTCAGGTATTTAAGAGGTACCAAAAATCAAGAATTATGCTTTGGTGGTTCAAACATTGCTCTACAAGGATATGTTGATGCAAATATGGCAGGTGATAGAGATAAAGCAAGAGTGCCATACACCTTGCAAAGAACTCTACATTTCATTCCAATACTAAACATATACAGCTCAAGTACCATTCCATACGGTCAGTGTTGGAAGATGGACAGTTGAAGCTAGAAAAGGTACACACTAGCCAGAATCCTGCAAATATGTTAACAAAAGTTGTAACTAGGGAGAACTAAGAATTTGCTCAATTTCAATTGGTCTTAAAGTATGATGAAGAAGATAAGAAATAGCTAGGTACAAAGTGGAGTCATTGTCCAGCAAATGAAGTAGCGGTGGAGTTGCTATAATCAGTCTCCAAGTGGGAGATTGTTGGGTGTGGAGCCTGATTATCTTCTATATTCAAAGGTATCACCGAATTGGACCCCAGTTCGTAATGGGGTAGCAATGCTGCCCTAAAATATTCTCTATGGAGGGGTCCATGGGGGGCGGCTATGACCTTTGGGAGCCCCTCCCTAGCAGGGGGATCGGAGGCAGTGCCCCCGAAGCTAAGAATAGATGTAAAATTGCCTTGTAAAATGTTGTAATTTCATAGTCAATCTGGGTCGTTCATTAGGCATAGATTTGACAATAGAAGTTATGTTTAATTTAGGGTTTTTTGCCCTAGAAGGCAACCCCTTGCTTATATGAGGGAATTGTATTGTGTCTATATATATCTGTATTCTGAGTGAGGAAGAGAGAGGAGATTGAGAGTGAAGAGGGAATTACAGCGGATCTGCTGTAGGTTATATCTCTTCAGTTTGCTAGATAATATAAAAGGAAGGACTGGTAGTTTCTTCGTGGACGTAGCCCAAACTAGCTGAACCACGTATATCTGTGTCTCTCTTGTTTTATGCATTTTCTGTGTTACTATTTCTACAATATTTTATGTGTTCCATTGCTCTGCAAGATATAATTCTTTAACAACCTCTATACGAATTCTAAAACACAAAAAATAAACAATGCGAGAGAATAACACATAAAACACATATACATAGATATTTTCCCCTAGATCCCAAAACCAGGACTACCAGCTCGATTTTTCATTATGTTCCTTTCAATGTTACAATACATATTTATACATGCCAAAGTATCCAATACCATGCACCAAAAACCATCGCGTCCAAAACCATGGACCGAAAACCATCGCATCCAAAACCATGTGCGAAAATCATGGAAAAAACCATAGGTGGGTCTGCCCAACCTAACATAGGGTCCAAAACAAAAAAAAAATTGGGCGTTGCCCCGGACCCCATAGAGTGGGGTTACCTACACCCCTCAAACCCTATGTGACCCCCACTACTATTGGCATTATGATATAGGTATGATACAGGTGTTGTCCTTGATGACAACTCACTCAGATGACAGATCATAGTACAACAAGTAAATAGAAAAGAATTAATGATCAGAGAGGTATATGCAGGTTCACTGTGACAAAGTAGCGTATACACGTGGGTTCATCATACACCATGTCGCGTATACGTACACACACACTTTCACAGAAGGGAAAGCGCGTACGTGTTGGAAAACTAAGTTTTGGTTTGTGGTATCAGTGGTATTGGTCCATGGTATTTGGTCTGAAGTATTGACTCCAGGTATTGGGTCCAAGGTATTGAGAGAGGCCTAAAACTATATAAGGAGAAGAAGATCATTAGGCCAAAGGGCAAGTGTGCAAGTGATGAATATCTGATGAATAGTGAGATCTAGTATGTAAGTAATGGGTTTTCGATGCTTTTCTTGATCTGAACCAAGGATGCACCCATGTGGATGATGATGAATGATGGATCGAGATCTCAAGGCTTGGAATGTTTTATCATTATGTGGTTTGATCATGGATAGACTAGATCTGAATTATTGACACATGTCTATTATGTAAATGTTATGTTCTAGGTATGATTGATGTCTAGAATCGCTGCAAAGTTATAAGTTAGAATTTGCAGATCTATATGCAGGTTCGCTTTGGTAAAAGTGCGTATACACATAGGCTGGGTTCAGCAGAGTAGCGTATATAGTATGAAGTTTGATATTTGAAGTTGCAATTGGATCTAGTTGTTGTTGCAAAATTTTGTTGTCTGCTCTGTGTTCTGGTGATTGTGTTATTGACAGGGTTTCACTGTTTCAGTATTGGGTGATTCAAAGATCTATGATGCAGGTGTAGTTGATGGGTGTATTGTTGTGGTGATTGATTTGTGCTTCAAAGTTGTTGATGGGTCCAGTATGAAAATTGGATGAAACATGGCCTTCCAATTATGGTGTTGTGCTTCAGTAGTATCTAGTATGAAAATTTATGAAACGTGGTCCCCGGAGGAAGAGAAAAGATCATAGCCTTCTGTAGGTCAGCGCCTATGTACTGGTAAACATATCGGCCAGTACAAGAGCTAGGGGTTGGAGCTCCCTTGCAATAGCAGCTAGAAAATGAGAGAGGGTGGTAGCCTTTTGTAGGTCGGCACCTATGTACTAGTAAATATATCAGCTAGTACAAGAGCTAGGGGGTCGGAGCTCTCTTCAAGAAGCTAGAGAACGAGAGAAGGTAGTAGCCTTCTGCAGGTGGATGCCTACATACTGGGATGAGTCTGTGCCAGTACAAGATTGTAAACAGGTTTTTCTTATATTAAAGAAAAGAGCAGTAGGTGGTTTTTGTCTTGCATTGGGTTTCCACCTTATATCATGGTGTTCATGTGTGTTTCTTATGTGTGATGATCTATTCTGTTTTTACTGCATCTGGTTACTATTTATATGGTTAATGAAGTTTTGATGCATTCATTAGAGATCAACATATGAAGAATTAATTGAATCATAAGTTTGTTGGATATACGCTAGCTGCCTTAAACACAATTGTGTAGACACGTGGGTTGCCTTTATTGAAGTGGCGTATATGAATCTAAGTATGGAAATGAAAACGTTATATTGATTTGCTAATACTTATTCACCCCCTCCCTCTCAGTATTATTTCTAACACCTGCTACACAATCAGCACAACGAAGGGGGGGCTCCACCCCCCTTCTAACATCCCGGTTAACTATGTGGGCTAGTTGTGGAAAGAATATAACACAACCCAACATTAAAGTGGGATTCCATAAGAGAGGACAAAGGAAAGCATGGAAAATTTGACAATCTATGGACATTCCCTTATGTAATTTATGCTTTCAGGGGATACAATGCATTTTTTCTCCAACTTTAGATGGGACAAAGACGCCTGGTGGACCTGTGAATGGGAGAATTCTGAAGCACTACCTCTCTAAGAAATAGAATGTTTTCTAGTATTGATCATTGTAAATACCATTGTCTTTATTATTTTTATTGGGTGACCTATTAACAGAAGTTGAAGCTCGTAGAGAAGGCCCTACGCTTCCATTGATATGTTACCATAAGCACTACAAAAAAAAAAGGAATGAGAGGTGGATATTGTTGAAATAGAACACTCAAGGCTACTTATCAAATGTTCTTGGCATTTCACAGGGAGATTGTCATCCCCAGCTAGAGCCACTATTAGGGTCCTATAATTTATAGGATCTCAAGGTATTTGAGTATTGTATCTGAGGAATCTTATATTTTAAATACTTCTCAATATGCCAATGATTTCCAAATAAAAGAAAAAAATAGATAAAAAAATGAAAAGAGGGTGTAAATAAGAAAAAAGAGAAAAAACAAAAATATTGAAAAAGAATGAAAAATAGAACCCCCTCAAAAGAAAAAAAAGGATAATATTGAAAGTGTTGCAAGACCAAATGCCACTACTGATAGTTAGTTTTCTTCATCATTATTAAATAAAGATTGTATGTAGCTTGTTCAAAATGCCACAATGTCTAGCTAATTGTTTAATCATACAGTGTAATCATGGTGAAAATTCTTTAAATTTCTATAAGCTAGGTTAGAGAATAAAGATTTGCCAAATAGTCTAATCTGGTTAAATCAGTAGTTAGGTAGAAAATGACAATGATTCAATTGTTTGATCTAAATCAATAGAAGAAATAAGGGATAGAATTTCGATAGTTTTTTATTCTGTATAAAATAAAATAAGGTGGGTTTGCTAGCCTAAGTGCACCCTTTATAAAAAATAAAATGTTAGTTTAGTTATGGGTAGCTAAATTAGTTGTTTTTATTAATATTTTCCTATGCCATTTTATCCTAAGTTAAAGGACGTTGTAAAAAAGGTAAAATGTGAAAGATAGGGTAAAGTTCTTTTTATATATATTTCATCTTCCACCTTTATCCTAAGTCAGCAAGGAAAAAGCATAAAGTGCATCTAGACAAAGCTTCTTTGGCGTATATGGTTAATCGACAACACTGTCAAGGCATCGGGATCCATTCTTGCTCATGATCCACGACCCGTATCGTTCTTCGGGCCCCCTCGCCATCCTTCCTTTATTGGGGGGGTTCGGAAATGTTGGATGTGGAGCCTGATGATCTTCTATATTCAAAGTTATTGCCGCATTGGACCCCAGTTCGAAATAGGGCAGCAACACCGCTCGTAAAATATTCGTTGCAGGGGTGGTCCAAGGGGGGGCGGCTACGACCTTTTGGGAGTCCCCCCATGGTGGGGGGATTGGGGGTAGCACCCTTGAAGCTAAGAATAGATGTAAAATTGCCTTGTAAAATCTTGTAATTTCATAGTCAATCTAGGTCGTTCATT
This sequence comes from Pinus taeda, assembly GCA_000404065.3. Classification (NCBI taxonomy): domain Eukaryota; kingdom Viridiplantae; phylum Streptophyta; class Pinopsida; order Pinales; family Pinaceae; genus Pinus; species Pinus taeda. The sequence goes on along the minus strand of APFE031313379.1, from coordinate 109,307 downwards.
AGGTGGAGATCTGATGGTAGAAGTTATGTTTAATTTATGGTTTTTTGCCTTAGAAGGGAACTCCTCGCTATATATGAAGGAATTGTATTGCGTCTATGTAGATCTATATTCTGATTGAGGAAGAGAGAGGAGATTGAGAGCGAAGAGGGAGTTATAGTGGATCTGTTGTAGGTTGTATCTCTTCAGTTTGCTAGATAATATAAAAAGAAGGACTGGCTGTTTCTCTGCAGACGTAGTCCAAATTGGGTGAACCACGTATATCTGTGTCTCTCTTGTTTTATACATTTTTGTGTTTATATTTCTGTAATATTTTATGTGTTCCATTGCTCTGTAATATATAATTCTCTAACAATTGGTATCAGAGAAGGTCTATTTGGCTGAAAAAATCGCAGGAGAAAAGGGTTCCTGGTTCGAGTGGGAGCAATGGCAGAAGATGGTAGGTTTAGGGTCGAAACATTTAACGGCCAAAACTACCAACTATGGAAGATGCAAAAGGAAGATTATTATGTATTGTTGACTGATTCTGGTGAACTAAAATGTTATGAAGAAGAAATGCAGGTAGAAACCAGGAAGAAGTGGGAGCAAGCCATGAAAGAAGAGATGGACTCCTTAGCACATAACAAAACTTGGGACTTAGTCATGTTGCCTGCAAGTAAAACAAAATTGCATAATAAATGGGTTTACAAGTTGAAGGAAGAAGATGGAGGTATAAAAAGGTATAAAGATAGACTTATGGTGAAAGGTTTTTCATAGAAAAAGGGTATAGACTTTGATGAAATATTTTCTCCTGTTGTTAAAATGACTTCAATCAGAACTATTTTAAGTCTAGTAGCAGTTGAAGGTTTGCATCTTGAGCAGTTAGATGTAAAGACAACCTTTCTCCATGGGGATTTGAAGGAAGAGATATATATGCAGCAGCCAGAAGGATATGAGGTAAAAGGAAAGGAGAAACTAGTGTGCAGGTTGAAGAAGAGCTTGTATGGCTTAAAACAGGCTCCAAGGCAGTGGTATCTAAAATTTTACAGGTTTATGTCTGAACAAGGTTATACTAGATGTCACTATGATCATTGTGTTTATCTCAAAAGGAAAAATGATGGCAGCTATACTATATTGTTATTGTATGTAAATGACATGCTTGTTGCAGGTTCTAACATGCAGAAAATAAATGTGCTCAAAAGAAAATTGGAAAACTCATTTGCAATGAAGGATTTGGGTGCTACAAAACAAATCCTTGGTATGAGAATAACTAGAGACAGGAAGAATCGCAAATTAACATTCTCTCAAAGTGAGTACATAGAAAAGGTGTCAAAAAGGTTTAATATGCAAAATGCAAAACTAGTTAGTATACCTTTGGCTAGCCATTTCAAATTAAGTAAGGAGGAGTGTCCCAAGACTCGGGAAGAAATGGCTCATATGTCTAAAGTTCCATATGCATCAGCAGTTGGAAGCTTAATGTACGCAATGGTCTGCACAAGGCCTAATATTGAACATGCATTGGGAGTTGTAAGTAGGTACATGAACAATCTAGGAAAAGAACATTGGATGGCGGTGAAGTGGATTCTCAAGTATTTGAGAGGTACCACAAATCAAGCATTACGCTTTGGTGGTTCAAACATTTCTCTATAGGGATATGTTGATGCAGATATGGCAGGTGATAGAGATAACAAGAGGAGCACAACAGCGTATGTGTTTACTGTAGGTAGAACAACTATCAGTTGGGTCTCAAAATTGCAAAGTGTTGTTGCACTCTCAACAATAGAAGTAGAGTATGTTGCTGCTACAAAGGCTAGTAAAGAAATGATTTGGTTATAAAGGTTTCTAGATGAATTGGGTAAGAAGCAGGAGTTGGATAGGTTATACAGTGACAGTCAGAGTGCCATACATCTTGCAAAGAACTTTGCATTTCATTCCAAGACTAAGCATATACAACTCAAGTACCATTTCATACGGTTAGCTTTGGAAGATGGACAGTTGAAGCTGGAAAAGATACACACTAGCCAGAATCTTGCAGATATGTTAACAAAATTTGTAATCAAGGAGAAACTGAGAATATTCTCAGTTTCAATTGGTCTACAAGTATGATGAAGAATATGAGAAATAGCCAGGTCCAAAGTGGAGTCATTGTCCAGCAAATGAAGTAGCGGTGGAGTTGCTATAATCAGTCTCCAAGTGGGATATTGTTGGGTGTGGAGCCTGATTATCTTTTGTATTCAAAGGTATCACCGCATTGGACCCCAGTTCGAAATAGGGTAGCAACGCCACCCGTAAAATATTCATTGCAGGGGTGGTCCAAGGGGGGCGGTTGCGACCTTTTAGGAGACCCCCCTGGTGGGGGGATCGGGGAAGCACCCCTGAAGCTAAGAATAGACGTAAAATTTCCTTGTAAAATGTTTTAATTTCGTATTCAATCTGGGCCATTCATTAGGCGGAGATCTGACGGTAGAAGTTATGTTTAATTTAGGGTTTTTTCCCTAGAAGGCAACCCATCGCTATATATGAGGGAATCGTATTGCCTCTATGTAGATTTGTATTCTAAGTGAGGAAGAGAGAGGAGATTGAGATTGAAGAGGGAGTTACAGTGGATCTATTGTAGGTTGTATATCTTTAGTTTGCTGGATAATATAAAAAGAAGGACTGGTTGTTTCTCCGTGGACGTAGCCCAAACTGGGTGAACCACATATATCTCTCTCTCTCTTGTTTTATGTGTTTTCTGTGTTTATATTTCTACAATATTTTATGTGTTCCATTGCTCTGTAATATATAATTTCTTAACATGAAAAGGTCGTTTCCCCCGCCGGGCCCCATTCCCTACATGGGAGCTTCTTCGAATTTCACACCCCCCCTGCTGTAACCACTTACCATTCGCTACCCCCTCCGAAACCACCTATCCTTTCCCCTAATTTTTGCGTCCCCACCATGACTCCTGTGCCACTCTCCTCTTGCCACATTACGTAGTCATTAGCCAATTGAATGCACTCCTGGAAAAATGACCGTTCATTATTAAATTTATACTTCCCATGTAATTGTTTAAATCTTAATGGTCCCGCACCATTTTCAACGGGACTTTCATAGAATTTGTTTAAAAACTTTTGAATCCATCACTCTCCTTCCTTTTACTTCTCATCATGTCTCTCTCCTCCCATTTAAATGATTATTCTCTATAAACTGACAACTTTGCTGATGTAGGTGTATGTTTTTTCAGGTCTTGAACTTTCGAAGCCATTTTGAGGCCCTAAACGAAGTTTTTTGGGAAAATTGGGAGCAACATGGGTCCATGTTGCTCTTCCCAAAGTTGTATTCCTTGGAAGTATTGTGTGTGTCAAACAGAGATCATATGCCAAAGTTACGACCCCGTGAAGTTGATGTACCAGTTTAACCAAACGAGGCCCATAGTTTGGTGTTTCATCTCCTAGGGTTAGGTTTTTGGATGTTTAGGGTTTTCCATTGTTTCTCAATGATAAATAGGCCTTCGAGCCTCATTGTAACACAATTCAGAGGCATGTAGCCGCCACATCTCTTCTCAGAGACAAGCTACCATCGCCCTAGCTGATTTATTTCCATTTCTGTTTGTAAGCATATTTCAGTATTTTACATTAATGAAATGAAGTATTATTTTTGTTTCATCTCTCTATTTCTGCTTATATCTGTAATTTGTTGCATTCTTGTTTAAATCCGGATTAGTGATATCAAAGCGGTCTGCTCTTTTTCTGTGTTTCTCTTCATGTCCCGAACAAGGTCAGGATATAAGGAGTTAGGGCTTGAACTGGTCAAACCTTTGCAAAACCAGCCTCGCAAATCCCGATGGCCTCCCATGGCAGATGAAAAGAAAGATGATGGGGTAGGAGATCCCATCAAAATCTTGCTCGAAGAAGCCCTGGAGCAATAAAGGTACATGATGATGGAAAACTTTGCCCAGATCCTTCAGCGGCTACCCAGGGGCAATGCATCGCCTTCCAACAGCTACTCTGGAAACGCAACACCCTTTAAGGTACAAGTTAATTTTGAAATCACCATATTCAAGGGTCAGATAGATGCAAATGCCATAGATAAATGGTTAAATCTGCTAGAAGGGTATTTTTTTGTTCATGATTTTTCCAGTCGGAAAAATATTAATTTTGCTCTTCTCAAAGCAGCCCCCCACATTAAGGACTGGTGGGAAACCTACTGCGAGCAGAAGGATGAAAGTATGAGCTCACTATTTTCAGCCACACCCACTTGGAATTCATTCTGGGATGCCATCAAGGAGCAGTACTACCCTGTCAAAATCTATGAGGAAAAATACATAAAATGGACCACGTTGCGGTAGGGAAGGGACCAAGATGTGCCAAATTTCACAAACATTTTTCATACCCTTCGCACATAGTTGGGTATCAAGGACTCTAAGTTGCATTTGGTACTCAAATATCATGGCTTCCTACATAGATACATCCAGGACAAACTAGAGTTCTTGAACATCTCTTCGCTCGGCACGATGTACCGATACACTGTCAAATCGAGTAGAAGTTTAAACGAAAGAAGCGAGACTTTGGATCTGCGAATCTGAAGAACAAAGGATAAAGCCAAGGTGGGGTGACCCAAGACAACCCGTTGAAGCCGCAAGAAAAGAAAAACACCAAAAAGTCAAACAAGGACACAAGAAAGTGGTGTGAGTTCCATAAGAGCCCCACTCGCAACACAAGTGAGTGTCAGACCAACTAGTCACTAGTGACCGAGTTGAAGGCCTTAGAGTTAGATGCATGTTTCGACCCTGAGTCAAAACCTAACAAGGGGAATGGCAAAGGGAAGCAGATCATTGACACGGAGCCCATTGACATTGTTGCCACCACTAAGATCTAGAAGAATGAGCCCAAAGATCTAGAGGAGGGGCATCATCTTTTCCACTCAAAGATGTGGGTGAAGGATTTTCCACTCGCAATTCATTGTTGACAGTGGGAGCCAAAAGAACCTCATTTTAGCAGAGGTCATGAAGCGGTTAGGTCTACTGACTACACCACACCTGTAGCTGTACAGTATCGGTTAGCTTCATTAAGGACAAGATCTCTTATTCCGCCAATAGTGCCGCCTTCCCTATAGCATCAAGCCCCTTACAGATGAGGTATTATGTGATGTTGCACCTCTTGATGTTTGCGAGGTTCTATTAGGCCAACCATACTTATGAAGGTGACATGCTGTATATGAGTCAAGGCCTCACACTATTATTATTTCTTTGGGTAATTCATTATACAGGATACCAGAGGTAGCCCCACCTACCACCACCTCTTTGATCACTACTAAGAAATACAACAAGCTCATCTCACAGACTAGGAAATTTATTTTCTATCTGGTCCACTCCCAAAGTGAGGGGAAGAGCGTCGCCACATCCATGACCCCTGCAAAGGGTTCCTACATGTAGCAGCAGCAACATATGGATACGGTCATGAAAGAAGAAAGGCATATCTTCTCCTCACCCATAGGGGTACCATTTCACTATCAATTCAAGCATTCATTCGATCTGAATCCTAGAGCACCTCTACCCAACGGGCTAATCTATCGCCACTCCATTCTGGAAAATTCAAAATACAGGTAGCGACATGATTAACATCAGGTGCCACACAAGTTTTAGGTTGGCGATAAATTTTGGTTGCATCTAAAGAAATAACGCCTTACAAGAGCCCATCAGAAGCTTAGACCACTTCGACATGGTCCTAACACCATTACCAAGGTTGTGGGAAACAATTCTCTGGAGCACAACATTCCCCCATTCCTTCGCTTACACCGAGTGTTCAATGTGGGCCGCCCTTGACCATGCTTCCCACCATTACTAAACACATCAGAGGTTGTAGAATAGTTCACCAGGGACCCATCTCAGCAGAAGTTTCCTCATCTCAGGGAGGAACTCAATGCAATGGGGACCATTACTTCCTAAGGGGGAAGGAATGATCCAGGTGGATGTTTTTTTTATCCTTGAACTTCCGGAGCCGTTTTTAGGCCCTAAATGACATTTTGGTGAAAAGGAGGAGCAACATGGGTCCATGGACCATGTTTCTTTTCCCAAAGTTGTATTCCTCGGATATATCTTTCTAACGATGTATTGTGTGCGTCAAATGAATATTGTACCCCAAATTTACAACCCCGGGAAGTTGATGTACCAATTTATCCAAAACGGGACCCACAGTTTGGTGTTTCATCTTCTAGGGTTAGTTTTTTGGATGTTTAGGGTTTTCCATTATTTCTCAATAATAAATAGGCCTTCATCCTCATTGTAACACAGTTCAGAGGCATGTAGCCGCCACATATCTTCTAAGAGATAAGCTACCATCACCCTAGCTAGTTTATTTCCATTTCTGTTTGTAAGCATATTTCTGTATTTTACATTAATGAAATAAAGTATTATTTCCGTTGCATCTCTGTATCTTGGGTTATATCTGTAATTTGTTGCATTCCTGTTTAAATCTGAATCATTTACACAACAATCGTTCTCAGAGATTTTCCACGTCTAGAACCAGACAGACATTGGCATTCCTTTGTCTCCTTCACCTCACAATTCATTACCCTAACAATTTTCTTGGTAAGCTCTTTGTCAATTTCTCTTACTGTTACTTTCTCTGATACAAGCATGCCTCCCAAAAGAAAAACCCTAGATAAGCCTGTTAATCCAATAATCCCTCCCTTTTTAGATTTAGATCACATCCCTTTAGTTGATAGGGATTATAGGATTAATGAAACCCAATGTGACTGTGATTTTTTGGAATTATATTGATGGTTGGAAGACAAACATGTAAAGAAAACTGATGAAATTGAGCTCTGGGAGTCCAATATTCCCCATTACATCTTCCCCTTGACCTTCAAAGTCCCTGAGTCTACCAGAAAATGTCAAGCATGTTATGTCTCTGCTCAAAGAGCTGTCATGGCCCCATTAGGTGACGTTCTCTTTACAATTACTACCCAGTCCATTGACCAATGATGATAGCATCCCCTATGGAAAATACTGCTCCTTTCTCCTTAGAAGCCCTCACCGAGCTTTATCAGAAGCTGGATTTCGGTACCAGAGCCAAAATTTTCGAGATCTTCTTGCTTGAGAATGACCATTTACCTAAGAAGAATCACTCATACCCTTCCTCCATCTTCCCTGATCAAGCCAAGCAAATTATATCCATGATTTCCTATATTTTGGGATATTATTCTGATCAGTGGGTAGATGAGCCCATTTTAGGTTTCCTCTCAATATTTTCCACAGACAATAAGCCATCCATTGTGTTCTATTTCAGTCAATTCTTGGCTAAAATCATCCATGCGCAATTTATGAATTTTTCGATAGAGCAAGCATTTAATTACACCTCCATTTTAATCTATATGTTCCTTTACTATCTGGAAGATAAGTTAAATTTTACAATGCATAAGCTTGATGATGTAGGAAACCAGCATCAAGTGATCTTTTGGATATCATTGGTCATGGAAGCGCAACAAGAGTTCTCTTCCAAGCAGTTTATTGAGGAATTTGTTCACCCAGCCAAGAACATCCTTAACAGTTCAATACAACCCAAAATCAGTGAAAAAATCAAGATAATTTTGCATCTAACAGATGAGGCAAAGATTGGGGATTGGTATTTATACCAAAAATACACATAAATCAAATTTTATGGTTGCGAATTGGCACCATACAAACTCCCCATATGCCTCCCAATGAGGATTTTTTCCCTGGAGTATATTAGATAGATCTTAAATTCTGTTGACATTCATTTTGTATTGGCCAAGAAGAAATAATAGTTTCATATAAAGACACAAGTGGGCCTATTTGTATGTAATACCAGGACAACAAGGGAAGGAGCAGACATAAATGAAGTTCAGTCTAAGTTTTACATGGTCTTATGACCCTTGTGGCATTATTTCAAAGATCAGGGTAGAGAATAAAAGTACTCCCTACATCCATACTTCAAGGCCTAAAATAGAAAAGTATGCTAATCAGTTGGAATGGACAGAAAACACCTTGCAGGAAGCTAAATAACAACTCTTTTCTACTTCTAATTTGCATACTCCCACTCCTCAAGATAAATCAATCAAAAGACAAAGAGATTAGGGATCATCATCAACCACTGGAATTGAATCCAAATATTCCAAGATCAACTAGAGGAAGAGGACAAAATTGACTCCAAGGATAGATGTGGACAAAGAGATAGAAGAACGGGCTGCCATCATAATTATGGATTCACCACTTGCAAGCAACAAATTTGTAACATCTCCCACTGGACCTTCATCATCACAAGGTTGGAAGGGAACAAACTTAGAATCATAGAATGGCCAAGGAGAACATGAAAAGATAGTTTTTGATAGGTAGAGGGAGATTAAGCTTAAGAATGAGATTCTCAAAAACCATACCTATAATCAATTTTGGAAACAAACCTCTAGCTCATAGAGTAGGTTGTTATCGTTGTTTGACACAGAGCATAGGAAGATGAAAATGCCTTTTCTTGAGGCCCATACTCCATAGCCAAAAATAATAGTAGACTACAAGAGCACTACATTTGAGTTCAACACCAAAGACATACATCCCATTGATCAAATGGAGATGCATAAACAGGATGGTGAGAAGATATCTTCTACTTTAACTAACACTACTATGTCATTGTCGAAGTAGTAGGCTTCATTTCCTAATGTCCAATCTCAGTTGAAAATGGAGACAGTGTCCTCCTTAGCCAAGGATAATAGGATCAAGTCTTTGGAGGAAATGGTGGTAAAGATATGATATGATCCCAAATATGTCAATGTTGTAGAAGAGATCATCAAGAAGAATAATTTGGATATTGTAGCATTAAGAAAATAGCTCAAGTTTCTAGCCACAAAGGACCCATTCAAAAAGGACATTAAGGAAAATGAGGCACAAAAGGCTGACATGATGAAGCTGATTATAGAGCAGAACATACAGATTAGACAAAATGAGGTTGAAATAGAGAAGATGATAAAGGAGAAAGAACAGAGTCAAAAGATGTCTATTGTCCCCCTGGATGCCATACCCATTTCTCAGCTACCAACAATAGGAATAGCCATTGCAGCTTCTTTTTCCACTCATACTGCAAGTGTTGAATAGGTGACCAAGACACTAGAGAAAATGTCCATCCAGTGAAAAGTGATCAAGAGTTTTCAGAATCAGCTCAAAGATTTAGAAGTACAGAAGGCCAAAGCTAAAGCTTCTCATGTTACTGAAATGAAAAAATCACAAAGATTGTTGGAGAAGTTGAAGAAGGTAGAAAAGGATACCTCAATTGGTAAAACCTAGGCCCAAAGTAAGGAAACCATTTGGATGAATATTCTAGATTCTATGAATGAGATTTGGCCATCTATCCAAATCATCTTTGAGCAGAGGGAATTGATAGTAAAAGCTACAGAAACCATTGTTTAGGGAAGGGAGAATCTTGGAGACATGCCCACAGAAGCCTCAAACATTATCAAAGTCCTGAACTCTAATTCCAAATATGAACTTGAAGAATTAGGAATCGGTGACAGAACTACCACTATTTTGAAGGTCAATAAAGTCTTAACTAAGAGGAGCCTTATTGATCAGTTGGAAGAAAGATGTTAAACATTGGATCTGGGAGTAAACAAGTTCTGCAACAGAATTGAAGCACTAATCTAGAAAGAGATTCCCAACATTGATGTAATAAATGATCAATTGATCACTCGGGAAGACTATGTCCCGAAGATTAAATAAATGGCTAGAAGAAGTATCAAGTTTAGTGGGATAAAGGAGAGTATGACAACAAAGGCATTTTTAGAAACCATGTCAAATGATTTCCACATATAGAATGAAGTAAACATGTTTTTACTGTGAAGCCAATTTTTTCCAAATACACAGTGGTAAATGAAATTTATTGGAGGGTGATTAAATTTACCATACCTGATGAAAAGAGATGGGAAAAGCTTTGTGATTTACTGGACTGAAGAGTAATTTAGGTGCAGTAAGAAAACGACCAACACATCAACCAACACGATAGAGAGCACACCAACGCAACACATTTTCGAGTTAACTCAAAAACTGAATCCACCAAAATAGAGCCACCTTTCCATCCATCTGTCTACATGGCCGATTTTGCTGCCAGAGATAAATCATATTGTTTGTAATTAGGCTAATAATACACTGTCGGTTTTGACAGTGTTTTTTCTAATTATTTTATATAAATAATTCACTATTTGAAGTATATAGGGATGATTTCTGAATGTAATTTCCTCTATCAATTGTAATTTTCAAGTTGCTGGAAGCATCAATAATAGAAGGAGATTCTTCGTAGGATTCATGTGGTGTACGAATTGGTGATTTTTTTCTTTTTTTCCTGTGTTTGATAATTGTCTCTTTTCTCTGTCATTTCTGAAAATCTTAATTACATAACAGAAACTGTGATGAATCGGATATGTTATACAGAACACCCTATGTTTTCTTTTGAAGTCAAATTAAGGAATTCTTCATTTCTCCTTAGTTTCTACTAAATCTTACATTTCTTCTATTTCACAATCCATCTAAAATTATGAAAAATCCACCTAGTGCAACCTGGCTTGCCTTGTGAAACTCCTTCAAAGTTTTATGTAGTTCCAGTTAATCTTTAGACTCCATAGCCCAACGGAATTATAGAAATTTAATCAACCAAGCAATCCAATAAAAAAGAATTAGTACAATATTAATTATACTAAAATTCACATAAAACATAGCTAAATCTTACAAAGAGATCCCTCTCTAAAGCTAGCAGAGCTAGATCCCAGCTTCCAAAGTGGTTTTGATGTTGTCCTATGTATTTACTCCCTCAACCTCAAAAATACAGAATGACAGCAGTGCCTACACTATGTTCTGGTTTCTTAATGGGTATGTGGCTAAAGTTCAAAGTGCCTTGTGACACTATAGTGATTGGCCTATCCTGTTTCCGTCTTATTTGTGCTTGGTTGTAACTGTTGGCCGATGAAGTCTTGATGGAAAATACGATCCGTCTATAATGAAAGTTTCGGGAAAACCATGAACCTGTCTCTAGCCTGGGAAACCTCATACCTATACTCAATTTTTTGCTCTATGTGTTCAAGCTGATCCAACCAGTAGAAACGGAGAAGGGTAAATCTAAACAAGCAAACCTGAATTAGAGGCCTTTACATATCTCTTTGAAGGAATAACCTCTTATGCTCTTAATAAGTCGAGATCCCTCTTCCACCCCAAAAAATGAATAAGTGCCTATGCACAATCCTCTTTCCAAAATAACAAAGGAAAAAGAAGAGAAAGGCTTCCTGCGCAGAGAGGTGAAGCAAGCAACTCTATCGGGGTATTGTTGAGGCCTGTTGGCAACGGATGAACACGAGAGATGAAAAACTATAATCTGTAAATCTTAAGCTCAAGAGGCAAATTTCCCTTCTCGATTGGAAACACTATGATATGACTTAATTTTGTTTTGTTTTCAACTAAGTCGATACAAGGTAAACCATGTTTGTCCATGGGGTAAGTGGGGAAGCTAAAGTGATCTACACAACGAATCAATACTCCCTGAAAGGCCAAGTCCATGTGCTGAAAATGAACCAAAACAGAGAAGCTGGTATTCAACTAGTGTGTCGCCAAGTGTTGTAGCGACTGTAACACCCTGAAAAATTTTGTATTGCATCCAAATTTAGGAGCCTTCCTTGGTTTTTCCTTTGATGGTTGCAAACACTCTTGCTCACCTCATGAGCTCTTGTGAATTATTTTTAACCTTTTGCTTGTTTGACCAATGCTCATCTTTCGGCATGTTGATTTCTTTTTCATGCTTTTGATCTTGTTCTGGTGAGTTTAAAGGCTTGTCATTTTATGTTTGGGTTGTCTTCGCTATGCGAAAACCTGTTGTACTCACACACAAAGTTGTAAGATTTGTCATGCAAGTGTCGTAACGGTCGTCCGAAGTTCTATCACAAGTATCACACTTGTCACTCTCATCTCTAAGATAGTCTCACCGACAACATGTTTTGTCCTGTTTTCATGGTGTTCTATGTTGTCTCGTCATCAAATAGGCTAAGTGTATGATCACAATGTCAAGTCTGCACATGTTCACTTACTTTCAACACATAGCCATTTTCCTGAAATTTTGTCTTACCAGACAACCCTCTTCCACCGAACCCCGACTGAGTTGCACTGCATAGTCTTAGCCTATAGTGACCCTGCTCTACTACCTGGAATTGAGCAATGCTTGAGATTGTCCTCCAGGTCAGCTGGACTCTACAATCCTAGAGGTGAGCAGCTTGTTTGCCTCCCAAAATTGTGCAAAGACTACCTCCATGACCGAACTAACTGCAAATTTATCAAACATAGTCATCATGCCTCCTTCTTGCCTACTGAGAGCCTGCACTACATTAAGACTTGCATCTACACTATTCTCCAAAATTGTGCAGAAATGCCCAACTAGTCCTCTGTTGGCTTGTTTTGCACTATTCCCAGAAATTACGTAGTCATGTTTAGTAGGTTCCTCTATATCCCTGCTATGTCTTTCCTCTAGAAATTGCACATAACTTCCCAGCAGTCCCTCTGTAGCCCCTCTTTGTCTTCCCTCTGTAGCCCTCCTTTGTCTTCCCTCTATAAACTCACAGAACTGTCCAATAGTCCCTCTGTAGCCCTGCTTTGTCTTCCCTATGGAAACTGCACAAGACTATCAAGTTGCCCCTTTGCAGTCCCACTCTATCTTCCCTCTGGAAATTTTGCTGAGGTGTCCCACGTTGCAGCTGACACTGATGAGTTTCACTGTGCAATTATTCCTCCCAGTGGTCACTACGCATTTTTTCCTGATAGTGCAGGATTTTTTTCCTCAGAGTGCACTCTACGCTGTCTTAGTTACTTGTACTCCCTCCCCGTCACCTGAACATGGAAAATAATGCATCATGATAGAATAGGAGGTTTTAGATTTGATTTCATCCCGTCATGAGTGAATTGTAGGAAAGGGTACAATGATGGATCATGACAAGAAGATGAACAGGATGAAGAAAGAGTGCACATGCTAGAAGACTTGCTTGAAGCTGGACAGATGTACCAAGCATTTCAAGCAACAAGCGAAAGGAACATATGTGTTGAGCCATCATGAAAGACCAAGATCATCAAATACCCCACAACACTATGCCATGTGGAGGAAAAGATGAATCATACCAAGAGTACATCCATCGCTCAGCAAAGTAACAGCTTGACATGGACACCACAATCAGCCAGTACATGTTAGCAGTGTCATGAGCTGTCTTGGCCACATCACCATTATGGGCCATATCCATTGTAACTGAAGGTAATGTAAAGTGAATTCCAATGGACACACACAAGAATTCGAAGAGTCATGCTAGTTGAAAAGTCATGGAAAGTTGAATAGTCATGAGGGTTGTCCAAGAGTCAGAAGGGTCAAGCATCAACCTTGGCTATATATACCACTCTCATCGTATGAGCAAGGAATTTTTCACCTTGGCTCCTCCCACATAGCCTTGAGAGTCCGTAGTATGTTTTTTGAGGAGTGAGGAGTGGCTCCAATGTCCCACCAGTGGGACTAGTGATGTATGGTGTAGAGATGTGTCTTGGTACTTTTTCTTAATTAAGAAGGTTGTTAAGGATAGCACATTTTCACACATGTTTTGTAGATGTTTGTAAGACTACTCTTTAAACATTTGTAATTCATGTTTTCTTAACTTGTACTAATATAGTTTAACTTCTTTGGTTGTTTTAGTACTTATGTTGTTGAATATGTGTTGTATTGCTTATCATTGTTGTCTCATCCCTTTGGACTACTACGCGAGGATACTAGATAGACCACCTTTGTGTATTGGCTATCACTATTGTCACATCCTTGTGGACTACTCCATGGGATACTCGATAGACATTCTTTGTTTTCTAGTTACAATGACCATCACATCTGCGTGGACTACTCCACTGGGTGGTGTATATGTTGTCCCCTTCACCTCAGTTTTAACGACTATCGCACCCATTGTGGACTATTTCTCTTGGTGCTAATAAACCTTTTTGGCTCACGTGTGTCTCTTCTTGGGTGGTGCTACTACCTCTCACTTAGAGGCTCACTTTACTCTGCCCCTTTGTAGTAAGAGAACCTTGACACAATTATAGTATGCACTCAATAGGAACACAACGTACCTTATTATTCAGAAAGATCAGCGTAACAATCTCATGTGCTGACAACTTGAGCCAAGTGTTATGAAGCTAGCTCACAAAATAGAAGAAAATATAGATCAACACCTTCAAAATCAGCCTCTTCGAGGGGGAAAAATCCTTTACATTACAAAAATGAACAATTCTTGGATGATACAAATGAAAAAACATCATTTCTATATATAGGAGTCTAACAGGTCATATTATAATCAAAGTCGGCATAAAAACAATAATATAAGGTAAAAACAATAACAATAGTGGGCTTCTATGGGGCACAATAATAACAATATGGGGACAATAGGGGCACAACAATGACAATAAGGGCTACAATGACAATAGTAATGGGGGAATCACTAGTATTATAGGGACCTAACATGCCCCTCTCCTTCAAAAAAGTATTGTCCTCAACGCTTGAGTAGTTCTGGATGCTTCTATATAAAATTCTCATCCTCCCATGTGGAATCTTCAGAAGATAAGTTCTTCCACTTGATAAGATACTCTGAAATTGATCGATTTCGTAGCTGTCGAGTTCTTGTTTCTGTGACTGCTTCTGGTTCCAATATAATTTTTCCTTCCTCGTCAAGTTCTAGCAATATTGTTTGAACTGGGAGCTTATCGCTTATAACCTTCTTTAAACATGAAACATGGAAAACTGGGTGCAATCGAGAAGCTGCAGGAAGCTCTAATTTGTATGCCATAGTACCAATCTTTTGCAACACCTTGTACAGACCATAATACTTTGGTGATAATTTATTATCCTGCTTAGCTTGCTTGAGGGACATTTGCTTATATGGTTGTAGCCGTAGGAATACCCAATCACCTACATCAAAACTTCTTTCACTGCGATGTTGATCTGCCTGTTGTTTCATTCTATTTTGTGTCAACATGAGGTTATCCTTTAAGAGTTGGAGGATTTGTTGTTGATGTTCGATGTGATGTTCCACTGGTTGAACCTTGGAATTTTCTCTTAAATATGATGTGATGGATGGTGGCTGATACCCATAAAGTGCCATAAATGGGGTCATTTTTGTCGCTGTATGGAAGGAAGTGTTATACCACCATTCAGCCAGAGGCAACCATTTGACCCATTGTGTTTGTTTATCAAATACAAAGCAACGAA
>APFE031313379.1:0-36332 GCA_000404065.3 Pinus taeda | reverse complement strand
TCTCTCTCCCCCACTCCCTCTCCCTCTCCTCCTCTCTCTCACACCTATCTCTCTCTATCTTGTCCCTCCCTCTATCTTCTCCCTCCCTCTCTCCCCCCCTCTCTCTCCCTCTCACTCCTTCTCTCTCTCTCTCTCCTCTCTCCCACAATATGCCTCATTCTCCCTCTCCCTTTGGCACACACCCTCTCTCTGCCTCTCGTCCTCTCCCTCCCCCTCAACTACTCTCTTGCACTCTTTCTCCCTCTCCCTCTCTCTCTCTCCCCCCTCCATTCTCTTTCCCTCTCCTCCTCTCCTCCCACCTCTTCCCCTCTCTCCCTCTCTTGATCCCCTCCCACTCCTTCTCCCCCTCTCCCCTAACATCTATCTCTCTCTCTGCCCCTCTCCCTCCATGTCTCCCACTCTCCCTATCCCCATCCTCCTCTCTCCTGCAACTCTCTCTCCCCCTCCCCCATCTCTCTCTTCCCACACCATATTTCTCTCCTCCCCTCTCTCTCTATCTTTGTCTCTTGCCATCCCCTTTTATCCCTCTCTACCTCGCTCTCCCTTTCCCTCTCTCTCCCTCTCACTCCCTCTGCCCCTCTATATCTCTCTCTCACACACTCTCCACGTGTCTTTCCCTTGCCCTCTCTACCCTCCCTCTCTCTCCACCCACTCTCCCACCCCCTGGCTCTCTCTCTCTCTCCCCTACCCCTCACTCTCATTATCTCTCTCATTCTCAATATCACCATCATATCATCAAACAAGATAAAGCATGTCATTTAACAAACAAAAGCGCAATCATCATTATCATAATCATATCATTTAACAAATACAATCCACATCATGTAGCAAAAAAAAAACAACCTATGAATTAAATCAATTATAGGCATATTATCCAAAAAAGACAATCATTATATCATCTAACAAACAATAAAAAAAATAGTACTAAAATATATACACATTAAATGTGCACAAAATTGTCAATATCTTATTATCTTTCAATGCAATCATATTATCTAATTAGCAAAAGAACCACCATCGTATCACATAAACAAACAAAAATTGCTTTCATTTAAAAAAAACACATAAAATACACCAACATATACATATCATTTTAAATCAAAAACAATGTCTAGAGATAAGTATCAATGTCATGTCATCTAACAAATATATCATGTTATAAAAAAATACAATTTATGGGTACATTTAAAAGAAAAATCAAGCCTCTTTTCACATTTAAATAAACAAACACATCCATTTCACATATCTTATAAAAATAAAAATAAAAATCTACTCATAAATCAATTCTTTTATATCATCCATTTTCCAAAAAATAAATAATTACATACAATAAAATAGTACAAAGATATCATTTCACATTATAAATAATAAATTATAAATCAAAACATTCAATTTACAAAAATATTCCTATATAATTTCAAATCAATAAATAATTATACAAATATAAATATAACTCAACAATTCGAGTACAATAATTAAGTGAAAAGCTCATTCACCGATAACGATATAAATATAAATGATATAAATCAAATACCATAGGATATAGAAAAATACCTTTAAATATATTATATTAGTTTTATAATTTAACATAAATATTTATTGAATAAATTAAATATTTAAAATAAGAAAATCAAATATTAAAAAAAAATTAAAAAATTTGTGTATATAAAAATTTGAAATACTTAAATGTAAGAAAATAATTTAAAATAAGTAAATTGAGGTTGACAGATAAATAAGTGGAGTAAAAAGAGAATTCTACCCTAGTAATAAGTGGAGTAAAAAGAGAATTCTACCCTATGGATGAGAATAGTGAGAAGCAACTACCTCTTAACAAGTTGAAGGAGATAGTCAAGATATGTGGAAGAGTCCAAAAGCTTTTAAAAGTGGTAGCAGGATTCATCAATTCAGAAAAAAATGCAATATTGAAAGAGTTCAAAAACAACTTAAAGTGTGAAATAGGGAATGATATAGATTTGAAGCTTCATACATTGTGACTTGGAAAAGCTATCCTATGTTATGATGCTTTATGACAAAGAACTAACCCTGTTTTCAAATAGAACAGAGCAAAAAGATCCGAAGGTTTAAATATTATGAGAACAAAGGGATCTAAAGAGTTAAATATTATGATGTTTTATGACAAAAAAAAATTAACAATATTTCAATATTTTATGGAAAGAACATTACCATCAAACAAAATAAAGCAAGAAAATCAAAAGCCTTTAGGACCAAAAGCAGATCAAGAAGAAAGAAATAAACAAAAAGTAAGAGGAAATAATGAAATTGCCTGCTGACCACAAAGAAACCGAAAAGAGATTAATAAGATCGAAGAGAGGAAAAGAAGATTAATGAAACGGAGGGAGCAATAACAAAACATAAAAGTTTAAAAACATTAACATTGATGAAAGCATAAATAAAAAATATATGAATATAAAATAAATAACTGTAATGGCGGTATGAGATACCATCCATGCATCCCTTCTGCCTAATCTTCTTGGTCAAAACCAAATAATAAATCATAAATATGAATATGAATATAAAATAAATACCTGTCATGGCTGTATAAAAAATTCCTTGGGCTGTTGCCGCTACCGCCGTCTCTTGCATCCCTGGCTGAAGAACGCAGTGCATAGGCATGATTCTCAAGGCCAATTTCAGAAGCTGATTTTTATTCAGCTGTAACTCTCCTCTAGAATTAGGGAATTCCATCAAATTTTTCCGTTGTTGTTCCACAGCCGCCGCATGAATCATGTCAACTCTGGAATAAGCTGGCATCGTCGACCCTAGACTATGTGGATTAAGAACACGCTCCGCTGTAGAGGTGTACTGAAGGAGATCCGCGTGGGTAGCCACCAGTTCCTTCTGTAGCTGTTGCACCTATCTCTGCAGCGTGGAGATCGCTCAACGCACCGATAAACGGGATCTTTCAAGCGAGCTTCGGCTTCATACGCCAAAGAATTCAAATCGTCCTTGTAAATGTGTTAGAAAACCTGCACAGATGAATCTAGCTAGTAAAGGTTGAACACACAGCTTTGCAGAGCAAAAACATTAAAAGAAAATTGAAAGAAGAAAAGAATGATTCATTAGAAAATATGTTACAATGCTCATTATATAGCATTACTGGGTGAAGATCCCAAGGTAATGAACTATAGTGGGTGAAGATCCCAAGGTAATGAACTATAGTTGTGATCAATGAGAAGACTCAACACCTACAACAAGTTCCGGAGATAACTAGTCAGTTGCAGAGTTAAAGAAGGAGCAAATCAAGGAGTAAATCATGCAAAAGGAATCTTTCATGCAATCCCATGCTCTAACTAAGAGTCCGCATGTAGATGTGTAGTAGTTGCATGTAGTTGCATGCTCTAACTAAGAGTATGCATGCAGTTGCATGTAGTTGCATGCTCTAACTAAGAGTCTGCATGCATTTGCATGCTCTAACTGAGAGTCTGCATGTAGGTGTAGTAGTTCCAACAGTGGGCTGGACCTCAGACTCTGCGATGAATGCCAGAGGCCTGATGGGGACTGCGGGATCGCGCTAAGATGCATATGTTACCCCAATGAATGCAGTAATCTTCCCACTCTCGACATTTTGATTTTTTTTTGAAGAATTGATTTCTTAAACATGAATTCTCATGGTTGATTGGGAGTAGTTTCAGGCATTTTATTTTTATCAAACATTTGGTTGAATAAATATGCTTCAACCTGGCAATTAAAACTCTGTATTTGAGTTTTCATACCCATGATTTTTTTCAGACAAACAAGACCCATTTTATCTTTTACAGTTCTCAATGGAACCTTAAACTGCCATTGCAATTTTAATTTGTTGTTTCCGCAATCATACCTGAAATTGTTTGATATTTTGTAGTGAAATGTATACAGTTAGCTTAATAGCTAATAGATAGGAAGGGCTTATGAGGTTTATCAATGTAGTGCTATTAACGCAGGATAATTCACAATTTTCTAGATTCAAATTTCAGATCCCGAGCAAGTGAAAGATTGGGTTTGACCAAAACCAGCACAATCTATTACTGTTTATGGAAGAAGCCAGTTGGGGCATAACTTTAGCAATAATGGCTTAAGAGGTTCCCTCCAGAGTCCACACCTCTGTTGCATGATGAATATAGTGCGTCTTTGCTAGATATTTGCAAGAACGGTGTTTCAAGAGTGCCTTGGGTTGTTAGGACAGACCGGAGTGAATGTAAGTGCCACACCGTGGTGATGGAAACATTGTAAGAAAATAGTGTGGACCTCCCCAGCCACAGTGAAATAAAATGTTGGTTCTGGAGCTTCAGCCCTGCACCCCCCAGCTGAAAAAGTAAATGCATCAAATCTTCCTACAATTATAGAATTATCATTATTATTTGTTTGCATATTAATACAAATTTTGTTGGATTCAATATACTTACGGTTTCCCAAAAAATGTCTATTATTTTCCTGTCAGTCCCCTGCCCCACCTCCAAAATAATGTTGTTGGAGTTCTACTTATTGCCCATGGGAGAGAGCAATCTCTCTATCGAGGAAAAATCATCTAGGTTGGCATGCGCAAATACAACAGCACTATTGCAGAGATAACCACAATCTGCAAGCTTTGTTGGTGGTGGCACCTGCACACTTTCAATTCTACTAAACAAAACCATTTTGTTCTAGGGATGCTAAAGACTTCCATTATGGGTTCTACAAACCTTCTATTGTCAAATTTCTAAGCCTTTCTAAGCCTGATCTACCATTGTGAAATTTCTAAGCCTTTCTTTGCAGAAGCCTATGACCTGTGAAATTCCACAAATCTGACTTCAAATTTTAACTTTTTGCAACACTGCATACTTCAACTACAACATTGCAAATACTCAAACTCCATTATTATGGCATTTTGTGTAGTCCCTAGGGAGAACATCTTCCCTCCAACTCACTGAAGAGTGGCTCATACAAAAATGGCCAAAAAGTGGCCATATGGAATTCGGCTCTCCTTCTCTGTTCCGGATCGTGGGCTGGACCTCAGACTCTGTGATGAATGCCAGAGGCCTGATGGGGATTGCGGGATCGCGCTAAGATGCATATGTTACCCCAATGAATGCAGTAATTTTGCCCACTCTCAACATTTTGATTTTTTGTTTGAAGAATTGATTTCTAAAACATGAATTCTCATGGTTGATAAGCAATGGGAGTAGTTTCAGGCATTTTATTTTTATCAAAAATTTGGCTGAAATTATACTTCAATCTGGCAATTAAAACTCTGTATTTGAGTTTTCATACCCATGATTTGTTTCAGACAAACAAGACCCATTTTATCTTTTACAGTTCTCAATGGAACCTTAAATTGTCATTGCAATTTCAATTTGTTGTTTCAACAATCATACCTGAAATTGTTTGAGATTTTGTAGTGAAATGTATACTGTTAGCTTAATAGCTAATAGATAGGAAGGGCTTATGAAGTTTATCAATGTAGTATTGTTAAAGCAGGATAATTCACAATTTTCTAGATTCAAATTTCAGATCCCGAGCAAGTGAAAGATTGGGTTTGACCAAAACCAGCACAATCTATTACTGTTTATGGAAGAAGCCATTTGGGGCATAGCTTTAGCAATAATGGCTTAAGAGGTTCCCTCCAGATTCCACACCTCTGTTGCATGATGAATATAGTGCGTCTTTGCTGGATATTTGCAAGAACGGTGTTTCAAGAGTGCCTTGGGTTGTTAGGACAGACCGAAGTGAATGTAAGTGCCACACCGTGGTGATGGAAACATTGTAAGAAAATAGTGTGAACCTCCCCAGCCACAGTGAAATAAAAAGTTGGTTCTAGAGCTTCAGCCCTGCACCCCCAGCTGAAAAAGTAAATGCATCAAATCTTCCTACAATTATACAATTATCATTATTATTTGTTTGCATACTAACACAAATTTTGTTGGATTCAATATACTTACGGTTTCCCAAAAAATGTCTATTATTTTCCTGTCAGTCCCCTGCCCCACCTCCAAAATAATGTTGTTGGAGTTCTACTTATTGCCCATGGGAGAGAGCAATCTCTCTATCGAGGGAAAATCATCTAGGTTGGCATGCGCAAATGCAACAGCATTATTGCAGAGATAACCACAATCTGCAAGCTTTGTTGGTGGTGGCACCTGCACACATTCAATTTTACTAAACAAAACCATTTTGTTCTAGGGACGCTGAAGACTTTCATTATGGGTTCCGCAAACCTTCTATTGTGAAATTTCTAACCCTTTCTAAGCCTGATCTACCATTGTGAAATTTCTAAGCCTTTCTTTGCGGAAACCTATGACCTGTGAAATTCCACAAATCTTGCTTCAAATTTTAACTTTTTGCAACACTGCGTACTTCAACTGCAACATTGCAAATACTCAAACTCCATTATTATAACATTTTGTGTAGTCCCGAGGGAGAACATCTTCCCTCCAACTCACTGAAGAGTGGCTCATACAAAAATGGCCAAAAAGTGGCCATATGGAATTCGGCTCTCCTTCTCTATTCCGGATCGTGGGCTGGACCTCAGACTCTGTGATGAATGCCAGAGGCCTGATGGGGACTGCGGGATCGCGCTAAGATGCATATGTTACCCCAATTAATGAATAAATCTTGCCCACTCTCGACAGTTTGATTTTTGTTTTTGAAGAATTGATTTCTAAAACATGAATTCTCATGGTTGATAAGCAATGGGAGTAGTTTCAGGCATTTTATTTTTATCAAACATTTGGCTGAATAATTGTGCTTCAACCTGGAAATTAAAACTCTGTATTTGAGTTTTCATATCCATGATTTGTTTTAGACAAACAAGACCCATTTTATCTTTTACAGTTCTTAATGGAACCTTGAACTGCCATTGCAATTTCATTTTGCTGTTTCAGCAATCATACCTGAAATTGTTTGAGATTTTGTAAATTTGTAGTGAAAAGTATATTGTTAGCTTAATAGCTAATAGATAGGAAGGGCTTATGAATTTTATCAATGTAGTACTGTTAAAGCAGGATAATTCACAATTTTCCATATTCAAATTTTAGATCCCGAGCAAGTGAAAGATTGGGTTTGACCAAAACCAGCACAATCTATTATTGTTTATGGAAGAAGCCAGTTTGGGGCATAGCTTTAGCAATAATGGCTTAAGAGGTTCCCTCCAGAGTCCACACCTCTGTTGCATGATGAATATAGTGTGTCTTTGTTGGATATTTGCAAGAATAGTGTTTCAAGAGTGCCTTGGGTTGTTAGGACAGACCGTAGTGAATGTAAGTGCCACACCGTGGTGATGGAAACATTGTAAGAAAATAGTGTGGACCTCCCCGGCCAAAGTGAAATAAAATGTTGGTTCTGGAGCTTTACCCCTGCACACCCCAGCTGAAAAAGTAAATGCATCAAATCTTCCTACAATTATACAATTATCATTCTTATTTGTTTGCATACTAACACAAATTCTGTTGGATTCAATATACTTACGATTTCCCAAAAAATGTCTATTATTTTCCTGTCAGTCCCCAGCCCCACCTCCAAAATAATGTTGTTGGAGTTCTACTTGTTGCCCATGGGAGAGAGCAATCTTTCTATTGAGGAAAAATCATCGAGGTTGGCATGCGCAAATGCAACAGCACTATTGCAGAGTAACCACAATCTGCAAGCTTTGTTGGTGGTGGCACTGCACACATTCAATTCTACTAAACAAAAACATTTTGTTCTAGGGACACTGAAGACTTCCATTATAGGTTCCGCAAACCTTCTATTATGAAATTTCTAAGCCTGATCTACCATTGTGAAATTTCTAAGCCTGATCTACCATTGTGAAATTTCTAAGCCTTTCTTTGCAGAAACCTATGACCTGTGAAATTCCACAAATCTGGCTTCAAAATTTAACTTTTTGCAACATTGCATACTTCAACTGCAACATTGCAAATACTCAAACTCCATTATTATGACATATTTTGTGTAACATATTTTGTGTAGTCCTTAGGGAGAACATCTTCCCTCCAACTCACTTAAGAGTGGCTCATACAAAAATGGCCGCTCAACATTTTAAGAATCCATGTCATGGGAAAATATTGGAATGGTCTTATCTCTGGTGCCATTATTCCTACCTCACCAGCGATCAGTTTTCACTTCTATCCAATCTGCTATTCACTGTCACTTGGATCACTAACTTTTACAAGCTATGAAGGATCCTTCATTATAGGCCCGTGATGATACAGTGTTCAGATTACGCTTCAGTTTCCAAGCATGTGGAATAGTGTTCCCATTGTAACTTCCTAAGAAAATATTAGCGAGATGAAAATGTAGATTTCAGATCACATGTTCATAAGGAGAGAAAAAGGTAAATTGTTACTTTGTTGCTCTAGAAAACATTTAGAAACTTCATTACTTATTTTATTTTAAGTAGCATATATTCATTTTAATTTAGAAATATCAAGTATCAAGCAGGATATATAAGTTGTAAAGCTCAATTTTTTTTCTTATTTTTATATATTATTTGGAAATTATTTAGAAATATATTAAAGATGAAAAAAATAAATGAGAATGGATTCATCTTAATCCCCAAATCTTTTAAACAACTAAAAATATATATAAAAAAATCTATCCCTTTAAATTTTCAATAAATTCTAAATTAATATAAATTAATATTTTAAAATAAATAAATTCTAAATTAATATAAATTTATATATTTTAAAATAAATAAATTTAATATTTAAATTTAGATTATATTATTTTATTTAAAATATTTAAATACTATAAATAAGATAAGCAAACCTCAATCTTTCTAAATTGGCCTCTACTATAAGCAAACCATTTATAAATGGGATAAAAGTGGAAAAATAAAATAACATGTCTCTCTTAATTCCTGATTTTTAAAACAACAAAAAATTTGCACCCCTTTTTTATTTTTTTGTTTCTCTATCCCTCTCACACTCTTGGGCTCAATTGATTTAAAGTTATTGCAGATCATTTAAAATGGATTCGTTTAAGTACATTATATTAAATATGATAAGGTGGAAAAATAAAATAGCATATCTTTTTTTATTCCTGATTCATTTAAGATAGATTTTTCCTTAACTTAACCAGAAAAATAAAATAACATATCTATATCTTAATTCCTGATTTTTAAAGCAGCTTAAAATTTATACTTGATTTTCATTTTTTTACTATCCCTCTGGCACTCTTGGTACTCAATAGATGCAAAGTTACCATATCCACTCTATCTCATATAAGATGGATCCCTCTAAGTCACATTAGATAAAAGGTTAAGCTCAATTTATATTATGTTATTTGGAGTGATTTTACGATGGATCCCTCTGAGGCAAATTAGGAAAAAATTAAGATCAATTTATGCTCAGTTTATTTATAATAGTTGTCTAAATATGATCAATAGAGGAAATAATACTCTGGTTTTTCTTATTAGAGTAATTTTAAAAAGTACTTTGGTTTTGTTTACTTTTTATTAACCCTAATACATGGTCAGGGGTACCCACCTCAGCCAGGTTTTTGAGCACCTCGTTATTGTAATTACAGTGAGCTCTCCTTCAGTGAGTATCTAACAAAACTGTTGGTATTTGTTTGCAAAGCATCAAATAATATCAGGGAGAGCAACCACGTAATATGTGTCACCAAAAATTATAATGGGTGCAATGCTGTTGTGAGTATCTAACAAAACTGTTGGTATTTGTTTGCAGAGCATCAAATAATATCAGGGAGAGCAACCACGCAATATGTGTCACCAAAAATTATAATGGGTGCAATGTTGTTTTGGTTTGTAATAGCAGGTAACGTACATTATGTTTTTTCTTTTTCCTTTTCATGGTTAATATTCTCATCATCAACGTAATATATATCACAAAAAAATATAATGGGTGTAAATTTGCTATTTTGGTTTGTAAATAGTAATAGCAGCTAACATACATGATGTTGGTTTCTTTCCTTTTCGTGGTTGATATTCTTTTCATCGTTATTAACTGAGGAATGACATACTTTCTGGATCAACATCATTATCAATTGGTAAATCAGAGACTAAACACATTCTTAGTTTCATATCATATAATTACAACACATACTTTAAACCATAGCTACCAAGTTTGAGTTAGAATTCGAATATAATTACAACACATACTTTAAACCATAGCTACCAAGTTCGAGTTAGAATTCGAATTCAGATTCGATACGATACGATTAAAATTCGACTCGAAAAATTTCAATTTGGAAAAAACTGGAAAGTATATATCTTAAACATTTAAATATATATACTCTTTTTTTTGTAACAACAATGCGTTATCAATTTCTTCCCATTCATTTTGAAATTTAAATAATTTTTAATAATTTTAATCAATATAAACAATTTTAAAAATAGAGTTTACTTATCAAAATTATAACCACATTTATCTTAGCTCCAAGATCTCTCTTCTTCTCAAAATTCAAAACTTCCCTTACTTTCAAATCTTATTTAAAAATATTTTATGATCAATATTTATTTAAAAATTAAATATTCTAAACTGAGAACTACTTTTCTTTAATTTCAAATTTTATCTAAAATCTTTTATAATTAATACATATTAAAAATTAAACATTCAAAAAATATAGTTTATAAGATTTCTCTAAATATAAATATATTATATTTAAAAAATCAATTAATTATTATAAAATTTACTCTTCAAGACTTTGCTTTTATTATTATTATTATTATTATTTCAGCGTTTTAAACTCTTTAAAACAATACTCAAATTAAAAATAACAAATTTTCTCCACTCAAAATTTATTTCCATTTCCTATCTACAATCCAGTGGTCTTTCCATTTCCTACCTGCCATAAGGCAGCTATCTATTTTATGCTTAAGGATTACTACTTTACTATTCTAAAAAACACAAATTAACAAATCCCTGCAATAAACTATAAACAGTACTTAGGGATCACTGAACTATAATAAATTACAAATTAATAAATCCATGCAATAAACTATAATAAATTACAAATGGTGAATTTTCTGTCATCCAAACAAAGCTACCATGAACCAAATCGAATTTTCATCAAATTATTCGATGTTTGAATCGAATTGCCAAATTTCCGTATTTATTTCTCTGATACAAACGTATTTGGTAACTATGCTTTAAACACATTCTTAGTTTCATATCATATAATTACAATACATACTTTATGAATAATAGTTTAATCCACTGACTAGTTGTGTCTTAAGCCTTTTGTAGAGTATTTCTTTTTCCGATTGAATAGAAGGTTTCGCTCTTACATTAGCAAAAAAAATAGTTTAATCCATTTCATATAGTTTAATCCATTTCATACGTTCTGTATCAACATCCTTATCAATTGGTGAATCACAAATTAAACACATTCTTACTTTCATATCATATAATTGCAATACTTTATGCAGGTTGATTGCATACTTTATGCAGGTTGAGTCTATGAAACCTCTTTGTCTAAGATGCAACGTGCTACGTTACTCTTTTATAAATATATCATGTTCCAACCTAAAAATGGCATGGCATCTGGAAAGCACCCACTTGTAGCTCAGTTAAAGGATGGCAGCGAACTAGACCATGTATTGGTTTGGTTGTTGAAGAATATGCCATATCAAGTTGGTCTTTGATCTTACTTGGCAAGGGCAAACATGCAATCTTTTTAGTTTACAACAACCAATCTCCTCCCAAAAAAAAAAAGGCGAAGTTGTGAGTACCTGAACGCATAGTTGTGACGGTCTATTTAACATTGTTTTGATTAGAATGGGATATTGTAATTTGGTAAATATAGAGAAATTGTAATGGGCTAAGTATCTAATAAATATTTGTTTGGTCACTTTTATGTGTATGTGTATGATTAAAATTATTGTATGTTACAATAGGAATAGGATGAGAATTGAAAGTATATTTTATATGTAATTTGCATTTTGTTAGAAAATATTAAAAATGTAATATAAAAAATCTTATGTAGTTTAAAAGGTTAACCTATGTATCAATTTTATAAAATATATTTGAAATTTTCTAAGCAGTAAAATGATAAATTTCTCTGCGGAAGAATCCAAGATTCTATTCTATGAGAACTTGTGCGAAGTTCTATGGCTATGTATTAGTGAATTCTGTGACAATATGTGTCTAAATCTCTTAATGCATTTTTATGGAAATTCCTCTTGTCATTATATTTGAATCTTGAGACACGTTATATGTGAGGACTTGCGAGACGTTACTCCCAGATATATGCAAAGGACATAAGTTTGTTATCTAAGGATCATCATCCTTGTGAAATGTATGAAGTGATGAAGTTCAATGTAATTTTAAGTTGACCTCATTAGAGTGGATGATGCAGGGTCGGCCTACAATAAGCAGGATCTTTATACACTATGCTTATAAACATGCATCTCAGTGCCTGCACCTCATAACACTCTGTGCGGTTTAACTCGATTCATTTAGAAGAGCTATCACCATCTATTTCACCCCTTCACGTTCAATGTACTCAGTTTGTCTCAAGTCATACAGTTTAAATGCAAATGCAACTTTGCCTTCTTTAGATGCATTTGGATGCAAAATACTCAATGATCGCACAAATTCCCCAAACTCTATAACTCCATTACGCTTTATGTCAAAGCGATCAAAAACCCTGTCTGCAAAGAGGTTCTCCTTTTGAGAGTTTCTAAAGAGTGCTAGCTGAAATTCTTCCTTGTGAATCTGCCCATCGTTAAAGACAGCACTACTTAATTTCTTGAAAAGCTCGAGTAAGGCCTCAACTTAATTCACAGTGAATGTTGTTTCTGTAGCAAGAACAACAGGGTCTTCGTTTGCAAGTGGTTGCGTATCAGAGCACTACTTAATCGTCTTAGGCTTGGATCCAACACAACCCATAACAAAATGTGTTGCATAAACCAACAGTGCCACTGCCACAAACTTTCCTCCGAGTTCAGAATCTCTCAATCACTGTGTGTATGTATGTGATATATAAATTCACAACTCTTGCGACTAGAACTCCTCTGCTGTAAGGCTATCGTTGTGGAGGAGATAGCCCTGTGAATTTACGTCCACAGCTCGACAACAGATCTAGAAAGCATATACCAAGAACGGGAAGGCTGCGCAGCTCCTATGGAATCCGTGGGTTGCGTTTCGGACTCCTCCTACAAAAAAATCATACTAAATAACAAGTCAACTTAACAGATATGCGTACACACGGGCTGTAAGTATTCACACCTCCAATAGCCACCGTAAAGACATCACGATGCGAATAGGAAGGCGATTAATGAAATCAAATGCCGACAGCGTAACAACGAAAAGGAAAACGATATAAATTGTTTTACACACAGTAAACACATCTCAGGGGACGCTGCCACAATAACAAAGCATCAAGCCGCCAATAGGAAGGCGATTCAACTCCTTTTAATACACAACGCAATCACTATTGAATACATCCATCCATACTAACAAAATTTTCATGGAATTCTTAAGAATACGGACAGGAATTTTCATTCATAATTCTTTTGGCATGCTCCTCTCTCTCCCTCTACTAAGAGCTTTAGCTGCCTCTTTATTTATACATAATAATGGATAGGTCTTCTCAGACCTTATCTCTTACAAAAAGCAGTCTTTTTCCTTTTTACATAATGATTTAAAGCTTGAAGCTTTTTTTCCACTCTTATCCTAATTTTAACTGAAAAAAAAAAAACATAGAAATCCCAAATTTTGCTCATAAATTATTTCTCTCATATCCTTTAATTTAGAAAAAGAATATTTACATAATCCTTACTTTTCTATTTTATTAAAAATAACAAAATATTAAAATTTATCACAGCCCCCTTTTATCACAGATTTACAAATGAAAATGGTCTTGATGCTCCTGCATCAGTGGATGACAGACTCATGACATTTTAGTTTTTTTTCTTTTTACAAGATCACATTGCTATACCTAAATAGTATGTGGAGGGGACCAAAACAATGTGGATCATATGTATAAGTAAAGGACCAAAAAACTCAGGTGGCAATTTGGCGAAAGGGTTTGCAAGATATGCTAAAATAACTCTGTATAGTCCTACTCCGACCATCCCCTTTCTAGCAGAGATCTTTTGCAAAGATATGTCAACCTTTTGTGTTTCTTGTGATATGTTCCGAGCTCCAAGATGGATATAAATTGAGAGCAATGAGTCCAGCGGTATCCTGGGATCAGAAGGGTTAGGATGCCATGCAAATTTTGGGCTTGCAGAAGATCCCATGAACAACTCGTTCAACTTCAAGTCATTAGGAATGAAGGTTTCATTTGGGGCACCTAGCTAGATATCTCCAGAACTTGTGTAAGTTGGCAATTTAAGAGGTCCTCTTTCAAGACATCGCTTTATTTTATCAGATAATTTGGTCCAGTGTTGAGTATTCAGTTCCCTATGAGCACAAATTAGTTTGCAGTCCACTTATATTAATCATTAAAAGAGAGAAAGTAACGGTATAAACTTCATTTGAACATATCTACGTCACTAACACCCAAAAGTTCAATATGCTATGCTCTGTTCCAAAGGTTAAACCCTCATACTGTTCTTTCTCAAATTGTTAAAAAAATGGGTGAGATTGTTATTCTATTATTCTTTTTTATAGATTTTCTGCCCTCACTGCTTAGTGTTTTAATGCAACTCATTTTTTATTTCACACCACACAAGAGGCCATGGAAATATTGAATCCCAAATAAAGTTGGCATATACAAATAGGGTGTGGATAAATTCCAACCATTTAAGTAGTTAAATTATTCAAACACAAGCATTGCCAATGCAAATATATATGGATGTTTCAAGAAAAGGCCAAATCAGGGTCTTCTAGTCAATAAAGGTGCCGTTTGTATATGGGAAATTTCTTGATCATTGTGTGTAATCTTAATGTTGATAGATATGTCTACTAAGTGGTTCTAGTTAATGGGGCATTGATTTGAGCGTTCAATATATTTTTGTTCTTT
Source organism: Pinus taeda (assembly GCA_000404065.3). Classification (NCBI taxonomy): domain Eukaryota; kingdom Viridiplantae; phylum Streptophyta; class Pinopsida; order Pinales; family Pinaceae; genus Pinus; species Pinus taeda. The sequence goes on along the minus strand of APFE031313379.1, from coordinate 21,428 downwards.
ATCAAAGTATTCTTTTGTTGTATTTGTGTTCTTCAATTTATGCCTTACGACGTTTCCTTTGCAACATCTGGTGCAAATGCTAGTGTAAACTATGTTTTGGAACTTATAAACCTATACAAACAAAAATTTACAAAAAAACAGACTTTAAGAGACTTCCATAGAGAAGATTAACCCTGGTTTGGAAGGTCCTCCATGTCAATAATGTTTTTCTCCCATGTTATCTCTAGATACCATTTGTCAATGCTATTCTTTAATCCTTTTTTTGATAGTCTGTCTGCATCCTTGTTGAGGCACCTTTCAATGTGTTGGATTGTGTAGCTGTCTTGATATTTCCATAAAACTTCAATTCTTTCCATCCATCCTTGTAGACTGGGATTGTTGATGGATACCCTCCCCAAGACTTGATCGATTATGATTCTCGAATCACCATATATATGTAGCGTGGGGTTCCCTAGGAAACTGTTGAACCATAGGAGACCCTAGAGAGCTATAGCTTCAACTTTAGTATTTGTACCAATACCCTAATTCCAATGCATCCTATATGTCAAGTCAATATTTATAGTAATCAAAAAGCCATAGGCACAATTATTCCCTTGTGTTGCCCCATCAAAAAAACCCATAGGATAGGAGAAATGAAAATCTTTCTTTCTTTTAGATTCATCTTTAGAGCATAAAAGTTGTGCAAAAAAGAAGGAAAATTTTGTGACATTTTTTTTTATTATTATAGAGAAATCCTCTCTATTGTTCTGGAAGATGCTTCTATTCCTCTAGTTCCAGATTTCCCAGAAAAGGAAAAGAGAGATAATTCACTAGGCAGGTTTTTGAGTGCTTCACCATATCAAGGAATCTCTAATACAAGTGTGTTGTATGTATGGGAAGCCAAAAAGAGAAGATATTTTTCCCAAACCCACTTAGTGAGGGTGCAGTGTAAAAAGATGTGGTCATTATCTTCTGAGTGGTTTTTGCATATGTAACATATGTTGGATCCAGAGCAATTCCTTTTTTGCAAGTTTTCCCAAACAAGGTTCTTATTATGGTAAACAAGCTAGCTGAAAATTATAATTTTGATTGGAGATTTTGTTTTCTAGTGGGCATAAAGGGTATGGTTTTCCTCTTTTCTAACAACCTTTTTTGTTAGTTTCCGATAGGCGTCTGCTACAACTATGTTACCAGAAAGAATTTTGCTCTACCATATGATTTTATCCTGGGTCCCTGATCAACAAATGCCTAATTGTTTCATATCTATGATGATTTGATTCCATTCTTCTTGCAGGTCACTGGTTAATCCCAATTCACAGGCATTTTTCCACACAGGAAGATTGCCCTGCCACCCATTTATGACTTGTCCCCAGAAAAAGAAACCATGTTCATTTAGGAACTGTGTGATATTGTCTGAGATGGATAGATTCTGTTCAGCACCCAGAATTGGGTCAAAACCAATAAAGATTTTATTTCCAATCTGGAATTTCCATGTCAGGAGTTGAATGAAGCATTTCTCAATTTTTAGGAAACTTGACCATATTGTTGAACCTTGTTTTTTCCCAATTGAACCGAAATAGTACCAAAAAATGAAATCTTTGTTTTTTAGATATTTGTGTTGTATGATCTTACTTCAAATACTTGATCCAAATAAACCCCTCCAGAGCGATTTGATGAGTAAAGCCTCGCCAAAACGATGAAGGTTTAAAATTCCCCATCCACCCATGTCCTTTGGAAGTGTTATCTTTGAAAGCTTGGTTAGATGGAATTTTTTCCTATTGTGTGCACCCGCCCAAATGAAATTTGCCATAAGTTGGTTAATGTCATTTATGATGGAGGTAGGAATATGAAAAAGATGTGCCCAATATACTCCCAACTGTGTTAGAACGGTTTGTGACAGAATGACCCTACCCCCTATGGATAGACATTTAAATTACCAACCAGAAATTCTTTTATAGAAATTTTCAGTAAGCCACTTCCAGTCAAATATTATATAACATGATGGTTTCTTCAATTCCAAATAAGTATTTTACATATGTTATAGTTATCATATCAGATTGACTATAATAAAGAACTGAGTTGTTGGAATTCATGCACAGTCCCAATGCATTTGCAAATCTGCTGAAGATATTAAAAAGATAATACCAAGAGAAACATCAAAACATACCCATTATGAGGATGTCATCTACAAAGAGGTTATGTGAGACATTGATATTGTTCCCCAGCTTCAGTGGTTTGAAATGACCCTCTAGCACCGCTCTTTTGATATGTAGACTTAGGAAATCCATTACTAAGATGAATAATAATGGAGATAAAGAGCATCCCTAATGAAGACCTCTTTCAAACCGGAAGAATTTAGTTGGAAGACCGTTGATGATGATAGCATAATTTACATTGTCCACAAATGCCATGATCCAATTTATGCACCTAGGTTGAAAACCGATCTTACTGAGGATTAATCTAAGGAATCCCCAATCCAAACAGTCATAGGCTTTGCGTAGATCTACCTGCATAATAGTCGCGTCCATGTTCTTTGTGTGTATACAATACATACTTTCCTGTGCATTTGCCACAACATCATGAATGATTCTCCCCAGCAGGAAACCATGTTGTTCAGGGGATATGAAGAGGGAGAGGGTATTGCGTAATCGCCCCGCAATAATCTTTGATATGATTTTATATATGACTGTTGCACAATGAGATAGGCCTGTAATCCGAGAAGCTCTCAGATGATTTGTTTTTGGGAATGAGAGCGATGTATGTTGAGGAAATCTTTTGATGAATATAGCTCGTATTTCTGGATTCCTCGATCATACCCAGTAGATCCATCTTGATAATTTCAAAGAAATGAGAAAAAAGATCAATAGTCCATCCATCAAACCTGGGATTTTTTCACTCTTAAAAGATTTGAAAACCCCCAACAGCTCTTCCTCGGAGACTTCCTTAAAAAAGTCCTCATTTTTTGTAGATCAAACATGATAGGATATGGTTCAATGCTCCAAATCATATCCTCCATAGAAGAATTTTCATTTCTTCTATAAGCATTTTGAAAGTAGTTTATCGCAGCCTCACTTATTTCTTCTTGTGTGTGGGATATTCCTCCACCCAGGTCAGATACTTGCCATATGGAATTCATATTTCGACGGAAATTTGCATATCTGTGGAAAATTTTAATATTTTGGTCGCCTTCATTTAACCAAAGAGCCTGCTCTTTAGTCTCCCTTTGTTGGCCCTCAATTATGATCTTGTGCTCCATAGTCTTTCTCTTAATTTATTTGCAACAAAAATATTATTTATAACAATCATTTTTTTTTTTCAATTTTATGCAAAAACTAAAATCAAATGACATTGTCATTATGTGGCTTTTATTTTTTAAAATAACCCTTAAACACTTTCAATTTATATTTTAAATCATAAATATATATTTCCTTTGTTTTAAATAAAAGAAAAAAAGCCAATTTATAAATTTTTATGTGGCTCTTATTTTTTTAAAATAACTCTTAACCACTTTCAATTTATATTTTAAATCATGAATATATATTTCCTTTACTTTATCTTAAATAGAAGAAAAAAAAGCAAATTTATAAAGGAAGAAAATAGGCTTTCATCCATGGTACTTATTGTTGTGTCTTATGGTATTTTGATTCCTTACAACGCTTTTACTAGCGGAATTACAATTTTTCTTTGTTAAACGATTGATTATTATAAAAAAAATTAAATTTTTTATAATAAAATTTATATTTATATTTTTTATTATTATTAAGAATTTTATATTTTTTTAAATACCTTGTAAATGGAATTATTATTTATTTTTATATAGGTAAAATTTTAAAGGAAATAAAAAATGTAAATATGCATGGTGTTGTGGGTAAGCTGGATACATTCATTATCTTGTGGTAATTAATAGGCTTGATTGTTTAGTCGTGTAGTAAATTTTTTGGTGGTAAATGGTAAAAATTAATTGAATTTTTAATAAAATGATATATTTTGAGTTATTAAAATATTTTTTATTATTTTTTTTTTGTTTGTGGTGTGTTGAGTTTTATATAAATTTTAGATATAACAAAAATTTATGGAGTGATGATTTTAGAAGTTCTTTCCAGTTGCCAAATTAAGTTAGATTGACAAAAATTTAATGAGTGTTTAAAATTGATGAGAAGACTAATTTCCTTCATCATTCTAACAATTTTTATTGTCTAATTTTGATTAAAATTGGAGATGTTAATGGTGGAAGTTAATGCAACTTCATCCTATTGTATTATTGTGTGATTGGGTGTTAAATGGATGTTAATGTGCTTTGTGGCTCAATGGTAAATGTGTGTGATTGACGTTCGATTAGAGGATTGTATGGTTATTGTTGCATTGGAATCATGCTATAGTGGTTTCTCTATGTTCTTTGGTTGTTAGTCATGTAGTGGTCTCTCTATGTTCTTTAGTTGCTTCTACTCACTGTGATTGTTGGTTATGGTTATTCCAGTTTCTCATGTTGCTTTAAACTATTGGCCATTGTTATTTGTTTTCGTTTGCTCTTGGTTATGACTTCTCTATCTTATCACATTGTTTAGTCATAAATGCTCCATTGGCTTGTTGATGCAAAGGGTGGTAGTTATTAGTGTGTTTGGTGGTTCAATAATAAATGTAGAGAGTTTATGCTTTGATTGTTTAGATGATTTGTATGGGTTCTTGTGTTTCTCATGGTTATGGTTTTGATGGTTATGGTCGTCATTGTGGTGGATTATACATGAGGAGGGTTGTGAGTGTTATTCTGATGCATTAAAACCAACTTGTATTGTTATTGTTTTTTTAGTTTAGCGATTTCACGACTCATCTTTTTTAAGTTTAATATGTTTTATTCAGACTTTGGAGTTGGGGTTGCCAAAAATTTTGTTGTGTTTAGTATCCTTCCAGTCAACATCGAATAGAAGCATGTGTAATTTTACCACTCACCACATATTTTCTTATTCAATGTATATTTCCTTATTCAATGTGGTTTTTGTCCATTTTGTTGTTCATTGATCCCTGTCAAGACCAAATATAGTTTCTACGTAATTTAGCAATTCTTTTGTTTCTTTTGTTCGCAACATAGTTTTTTAGATTTTTCGCCTCACAGGTCCCACTACTTGTTGCTGAATTGAAACTTTTGTCTTCAAAAAATGCATTATTATTAATTTGTAAATATATTAAAATTCACAAATGATATACTCACAATTTAATGATTTGTTTGCTTTTTTAGGAATTTAACAATTACCTCTGTATATGTTTTTAATCATCTAATAAGGTTTTTTTAAAGACTTTGGGGTTGCCTAAACAATCTGACATTTTACTCTTCAACATATGTTTTCTTGTTTGATATATTTGTTAGGATATCCCAACACATAGGAAATAATTAAGTACAACTTGGTTTAGTGTACAATTAGGTAAAGTGTGTTTCTTTAGTATGTACTTTTTGTAACTTACAATCTGATAGTCACGAGATGTTATAGACATGAAGTGATCTGACGATTCATTCTCTCCTCAGTATTACCGACACTTGATCTGTGGTTTAACACATGATTGGTCCATGATCTATATTTAAAGAGCATGGAGGGTCATTTGTTAGGTGACCATTCATGAGAGAAGCTTATGTAAATTTTCTTTTTCTTTTTTACGTTAATAAACATCCTAAAGTGGTTGCGTTGGCTCAAGCCATGGATTGTTTCCCTATTTGAGGGTTTTAACAACGTTAATAATATTGGTGTACTGATTTGTGATCTGTTTGTGAGTAGTGTCCTTTGGTGTTCTATCTAAGGAACCTACCCTGTAAATTCCAAGATGGTATTAGAGCTATTTGAGGGTCGCATCCGTTGGTGATCCAAATCAGAAGCTGGTACAACTACATCCGACTGCAGTTTCCTAGATCTACTATTTTTTACTGCTTTCGGGTCGAGAGGAGTGCTCTATTGTGTTAGTATCATCTGTTCTAGTGAGGAACCCCTTTCATTTTACGCGAAAAGGTTTCTGGTAGCCCTAGCTACGTCATTTTTAAGATCTGGAGGTATATAGCCTTTATTTGCAGTTTTAGTTATTTATCTCTTTGTTTATTTCAATTTATTTATCTCTCTATTTTTTACTGGATCTATACCTTTCATTTATGTGTATGCTCTTTGCCCCATGACTTTGTACGATCAGGGAAAACCGGAAACAAAAAGAAAGGATTTTTCTTATGCGTATGCTCTTTTCCGTTGTGCCTTAGTGTGATCTCAGAAAACCAAAAACATTGATGAAAATATATAGTTTCTGGCTAAATCTAACTTTAATTCATAACGCTTGGATTAATTTTGCGTGTTCATTTTGGTTTCTATGTTTTTTTTTTTGTGGGTAAAATAAAGTTTTTCAAGTAAGCACGCACTCCATAGCTTCAGTGAGGAAAAAAAAAAAAAACTTCCTCTTTTCCAAAAATTACTAACCTTTAAATTAACTCACTTGGTCCAAAGTTACTTTATGAGAATAGAGGTCTTGGGTTTTGTTGTAGCAGCTACAACCACCCTCCAAAATTTTGCCTTAGCTTCGTTTTGGAGCCTCCGTACCAACCATCCTAGCAGCATGTCTTGCACTATCAAGTACATAGGCTTCATTGGATTTTTAGCAGCTTGCTAGCCTGTGCATGTTAGTTTGCTCCACACCCCTCACAAGCTGCCATTTCGGACTTGGGCTAGTTGCTGGCTGAGAAGCTCCCTCAGAAAATTGTGCAATTCTGGAGGGGAACCATCCTTCCCTCTAGAAATTGTGCAAATCTGTCGGGCAACCCACTAGGCTCAGAAATTGCCCAATGTAGTCAGACAGTCTTCCTTGAGAACATTGCGCAATCTGGCCCAACATTGCAGCTCAGCGCAGAAATTGCGAAATCAGTTGGGCAGACTATTGAGCTCCAAAATTGTGTAGAGTAGTCAGACATGCTTCCTTGGAAAAAAATGCGTAATCTAGCTAGCACTGCAACTCAAGCCAGAAATTGTGCAATTATGGGCAGCAGTCACCTGTTCCTCCCAAAAATTGTGCAATCCCTCTAGGACAGCCAGCCCAGCTCCTCCTAGAAATTGCGCAATTCTGGACAATAGTCACCTACTCCTCCCAAAAATTGTGCAATCCCTCTGAGATAGCTAGCCCAGTTCCTCTCAGAAATTCTGCAAATCCCTCTCAGTCAAGCAGGTTGTTACATGTGCCTTCAGGTTGACCGGTTCCCTTCAGGACTGAGAAAAACGGATTTGCATGCATGGGTTTCTCTTCCCAAAATGGCAAAAGGCAGCATGCAAAAGGCATCCCTAAATCTAGGGATCTATTCTTAGCAGCTGGAGGTTACATGCAAATCTCATTTTAGAAACCTCTCACCAAGAGTCGCTTTTTCTTAGATTTGTGGCATGTGCGCCATAACCTCAATCTTACCAAAACTCATCAACCGAATGTTGCATAGCTCATTCCTCACATCGACCTTGCATCTCTGACATCCCACATTGCATCCACGAGTCTTCGGCACTTTCAATTTAGTTGTTTTAGGGTAAGTATGCTTTTCATGTCTTGCACTACGTTTCTATCACTTTTTGTGTTTTACTTTGTGTCAGTGTTGTCTGCTTGATTTCAATGAGCGCTTGCTGTCGTTTCAATGTATGTTAGCTTGTAGAAGCATCTTTTTAGTTTTCGTTCACATCTCACTGATGTCTCATGCATGACACTGTCTTTGCATCGACGGTTGCTGTTGTGGCTGCCCATTTCACACACATGCATGTTTTCCTGTTTTCTGAATCCTTCACTTGTTGTTTGCATGAATGGTCATTCACTCTTGTTTTCACTTAGTATCACCATGCATTTAGATCTCTCATGTTTTCAATCGTCTGTCGGCGAGTCTGGGTTGCCTTAGCCCAGACCTTGCCTTACCCAACTAGCATTGCGTATTTCTAGAAGTGAAGGCTCTTCCTTCCCTGCAGAAATTGCGCAAGTCTAGCCTAGCACTGACCTCCAGGCTTGCATTGCACAATTCTGGGAGGCAGTGCCTTGTTGGCCCCAGAAACTGCACAATGCAGTTTGTTGGTTTGCATGTCACTAATGACTGAAATTGTGCATTGCGCAGTTTCAGTCCTCAGCAGGCTAGGCTAGACTGTTCATTTCGCAGTTCCAGTAGTCAGTCAGCCTCCCAACAACCCAAATTGTGCCTTGCGCAGTTTTGGCAATCAATCTCCCAGCCTCTCAGTGAAAATTGTGCAATCTTCACAAACAGTCACACAGGTATGTTGCATGTCAGTCCTCCAGTTGTTTTTGGTTTTCGACTGATAGATTGATTTTCATGAGTGTTCTTATGCCTCCAGGTATCATAGGTGTTCGTTTGCCTCTCAAAAGCATAGGTACAATGACTTCCAGGAGAGAAGAGTCGATGACATCGTTGAGAGCACAACTGGGGATGCAGTCAATCAAGTGTCTATGAACTTGCCTATATATGAAGACATCAAGTTGTTCATGGACAAGGATATCAAGATGAAATGGTAGCGACATCACAATGATCAGCACCATTAGCAGCAGTAGAAGGTATCACATATGCATGCGACAAATGCGAGAGGAGGGTTGTTGGTATCGCAGAGGCGGAACAAAATTGCAAGCTCAAGTAGATCCACCTATGATGAAAGCATCTTTGGAGATTGAGGCTATGAGGTGATGTTGTGACAAGAGGATCGCGCGAAGGTAGAGAGATAAATAGAGAAGGAGATATAGGTTTTGAAGCAGCAAATCAAAGAAGAACAGGAACATGCACAATAGGAGATGCAACATGCACAAACTGATGAAACTGTGCCCATACAGGGTATTGACCCATCCAACAGCTGGCATGGAGCATATAGGATGAGCAGTGATGTCGATTACATGTAAGGGTATTAAGGAGCATGGATGTCACTATGCACATGCAAGTGATCCCACCCATTTGGCACACTCACCGAGGCAAAGAAAAGACGCAAGTCTAAGTGGATCTGAACATGTATTTTGACAAGTTGATGTGCATGGTCACCAGCGCACACTTGGAGATCAGCACAAACACTATGCATTAGTATGTTGTTGGTCCAACTACACTCAAGACAATGATGCGTATGTTATCAGATGAGTTGGAAAGAGGATCCATATTAGTGTACTCGGATGTAACGGAGGCAAGAGTTCACTTTCAGCAGGATGTCACCATTGAAGCGCACAGACACCATCACAGACAACCAAGCTTGGCATCAGTTCACCACCATCATCACAAGGATGTCAAAGGGTTGGTCTTAACACAATTTTCTGAGTGTTAGTGATGTCTTGCATGGCTTGCTCAAGCCTATTTTGTCTCACATGGGTACATGTGCAGATTGTATGTAACATCTTGTCAAGTAGAAGTTCAAGTGTCGATAGTTGAATGCAACAATCAAAGAGTAGTTGAAGAGTCATGAGGGTAGGCGAATAGTCGAAAAAGGGAAATGTCAAGGGTCACCCCACCCTTTGCTATATATAGTACCTCATAACTCATTGTAGAGGCTTTTGGTCAGCCAAGCTTCTGATAATAGTATCTTAGAGAAAGCTTGGAGAGTATTGTAACAAGCCTTGGCTTCTCCGCAATGTAGTGCTAGTACACCTCTTTGGAGGAGCAGGCGTCAGTGACTGTAATATTTTGCTATCGGGACTAGTGGTCGGTCATGCTTGTACTGTATGATTGGAAATTTCACTTCTTAATATAACAAAGCCAACACGTTTCATGGATATGTCGTTATTGTATTTCAGCTATCTTGTTTAATCTAAATGATATATATATTTGTTTGCTTACACATGTGTGTATAGACTCTTTTTGTATATGTATGTATGAATCTTATTGAAATGTGTTGGTAGTTTAATCATCACTTTGGATTGTCATCTTACTTGCCTTCTAGTTTGTGATGCATCCTTTCTTGTGTGTTCCCTTCTTAACCACGTGATTTCACAAGTTTCCAAGGGGCACGCTCACCTCACTCTTCGTGTGGTAGAACCATTCATACACCTTCCTTGGATTGCTGCGCACCAACAGGGAAATTTTACTTACCTCTACGTGCAACTGAGGTCAAGGCGATGTTGTACGACCCATTGCTAGGACTCCTACACCAAACAGTCTTAGGTCTAGTTGGGACTTCTTACAGGGAGATCCCCTAACATGTTGGCGGCTCCAGCACTATCAATATGTTCAAGTCTTTCTTTTTGTTGAATTACTTTTTCAAAAAACACATGTAACTTATGTTTTAAAGTTACTTTATGTAAAATCTTTCTCACTGATTATAAAAAGTGAGTCACTTGTAATTCTAGAGTCACTTTATCTTTTATTTAAGTTTCCATTTAGTGGATAGTTCATAAAGTACCATTGTAAAAGCGAATTTCATTTATTTACAAAAGTGAGTCACATAAAGTAATATTTTTTTAAAAGTGAGCTAATTAGATTAAGTTTGGGGGGGGGGGGGGGGGATGTTAAATATAAAATTATCATTCACTTCCCAACATTCATATGGTTTTTCAGCATCTTCAACAATGTTTCTTCAAAAAGCCATAACTTTTTTATCGGAAAGTCGTTTTCAGAGCCGTTATTTTTTAATCGGCCTAATTTTTCGATATATTTCCACTGTAACACTTAGTTTCAACATATACAACTTCAGTTTCTTTTAAAATGGAAAGTCCATGCCTAGTTATTCTTGACAGCACCAACTACTTCCAATGGCTATCCTACATTGTGGATTTTCTTAGAAGTAAAGGTGTTTATAGAATAGCCTCAAGCCAAGAGTCTAAACCTAAAGATGAAGATAAGCAAGCCAAATGGGAAAATAATCAAGATCAAGCACATGGTTTAATAGGAATGTCTATATCTTCAGACCTTAGATTCCATATCGCATAAATTAATACCCCCGATGAAGCAATGAAACAACTCAAGAAAGTTTTTGGAATTAAAAATGAAATTAGAGCCCATCAACTTGAAAATGAGTTTCTCATGTTGGACCCCAATAATTTTTCTTCCATTGAAACTTTTTCGTCCAAGTTCAAGACCCTTAGACTTCTCTTGGAAGGTGTGAAGGTTAATAAAGAAGATGGTAGCCTTATCTATTCAATTCTTACTAATTTAGGACTAGCCTACTCTATGTTTGTTTCCACATTCCATTGTACTAGAGAAGCCTTTATTTCTCAAGGAAAAGACTACAAGCCCCCCTCTTTTGATGTATTTTTTTATTCTTTAATAAGAGAGTAGGAAAAAATCTTACATCTTGGTCTTATTAATAATGGAAACTACTCTAAGAAATCCTTAGCACCCCAACTACAACCAAGTTCCAAGAATCCTAAAAAGAAGCATCCTAAAAAGAATGGTCCTAAACCAAACAAGTGTCCTAAGCAATTTCAGTCTCACAACAAAATATCAACTCAAAAAAGTGATAAGGCAACTAAAAACAAAGAGAAGAAGACTGATAGTCATTGCAACTTTTGTAATCGTAATGACTACTTAGAATCCAAATGCTTTAAGAAGGTGGAAGCCTTGGAAGCGGCAATGAAGAATCATAACATCCATTTTGAGAACTCTTCAATTTCAACTTCATCTTCAGGAATAACACTTTCTGCATGTGGATGTTAAGCATCTTAGTCTAGTTATGCACTAAATGTATCTTCTTCTTCTCATTCTCATGAGTGTTTCATTGATTCTGGAGCTTCTTATCACATGGCAAAAAACAAAGCCATGTTTTCTTCTTTAAATGATTATAACACAAAAAATATATATGTTGGTGATGATAGATCTCTTAGCGTTGTAGGCGCTAGAACTATTCATCTAGACAATGGCCAATTGAATGATGTATTATGTTTTCCTACCTTATCGTGCAACCTTCTATCTGTATATCAGATAACTCATTCAGGTGAAGGTAAAACTGTTGAAATTTCACCTCATGATGTTGTAATTAAGGACCTAAGAGATCCTAGACAGATTTTAGCTACTGGCATTGCTGATGATTCGACAAGGTTGTATAAGTTTAACAACTTTGGGTCATCAACTCTTCCCTCAGTATTTGTTGCTCATAATGATGAAGTGAACAAACTTTGGCATGAGCGATTTTGTCACTTCAACTATCGCTCCCTTAAAAATCTATGTAAAAAAAATATGGTGACAGGTCTTCCTATGGTATCTTGCAGAGATGGTGTTTGTTTTGGATGTGCACTCGGAAAACATCATCGGGATAATTTTGAAAAATGTGCCTCTTGGCATAGCTCAGCCCCTTTACAGCTTATGCATAGTGATTTATGTGGTCCACTTCCAGTTGTTTCATTCTCTGGTTACAAGTATTTCTTAACCTTTATTAATTATTTCTCCAGACGTACTTGGGTATACTTCTTAAAACTCAAAATTAAAGTCTTTAACATGTTCTTGGCCTTTAAGGCCTTTGTTGAGAAAAAATATGGACATAAAATTCTTAAGCTAAGATCTGATAATGGCGGAGAATATGTTAACAAAAAATTCATCAACTTTTTCACTGAGCATGTAATTCAATTGAAACTTACTATTCCATATAATCCACAACAAAATGGTGTAGTTGAAAGGAAGAATTGCACCTTAAAGGAAATGGCTAATTGTATGCTTCAATCTAAAGGACTTAGTGTTAATTTTTGGGCAAAAACAATTAACTGTGCAAATTACATAGTAAATCGCACTCCTACTAAGGTTTTAAAGAATATCACTGCAGAAGAAGCATGGAGCTCAATTAAACCAGATGTAAGTCACTTTCGAGTTTTTGGAAGTGAAGCATGGGACCATATTCCAGATGAGAAACATAAAGTCTTAGAACCTAAGAGTGAAAAGTATTTTTGTTGGATATCCTGAAGATGTCAAAGGATATTGACTTCTTCAACCTAAATCCAAAAATGTTATCATTAGAAGAGATGTAAAGTTTGGTGAAAATATATCAGCTTATGAGCCTAGTTTGAAGGATGTGCCACCTCTCTCTATCCCTTATACTTCTGAAAATATTCCTTCTTCAAATGATGACATCGAGGATGACAATCCTCCCCCATCTTCTCAGGATCCTCCTTTAATTCCTCAGCTTCCAAAATGGATCCGTGCTATTCGGGATGTAGCAGGTTCTCTTACAGGTGATCCTATAGACCAGCATCATACATGTTATCAGTTTGATAGACCCTCTTCTTTACTGGCTCAAGCTTTAGTGAATTATGATCTCGACACCTTTGTGTAGGTTTTAACCCCGTACAGAAATTACCTGCATATGAATTCTAAAACACAGAAAAATAAACAATGCTAGAGCATAACACATAAAACACATATACACAGAGATTTCCCCTGGATCCCAAAACTGGACTACCAGCTTGATTTTTCATTATGTTCCTTTCAATGTTATAATACATATGTATACATGTCGAAGCATCCAATACCATGGACCGAAAACCATCGCGTCCAATACCATGGAACGAAAACCATTTCATCCAAAAACATGTGTTAAAATCATGCACAAAACCATAGGTGGGTCTGCCCAACCTAACATAGGGTCTAAAACCAAAATTTTCGAGGGCGCTGCCCCGAACCCCAAAAATGGGGTTACAAGTACCCCTCAAACTATTTGGTGTGGAGCCTAATTATCTTCTGTATTTAAAAGTATCACCGCATTGGACCCCAGTTCGAAATGGGGCGACAACGCCACCCGTAAAATATTCATTGCAGGGGGGGTCTAGGGGGGGCGGTTGCGACCTTTTGGGAGCCCCCCCTGGTGGGGGGATTGGGGGCAGTGCCCCCGAAGCTTAGAATAGACATAAAATTGCCTTGTAAAAGTATAGTAATTTCTAGTCAATCTGGACAGTTCATTAGGGAGATGATCTGACGGTAGAAGTTATGTTTAATTTAGGGTTTTTTTCCCTAGAAGGCAACCCCTCGCTATATATGAGGGAATTGTTTTGCGTCTATGTATATTTGAAGATCTATATTCTGAGTGAGGAAGAGCGAGGAGATTGAGAGTGAAGAGGGAGTTACAGCGGATCTGTTGTAGGTTGTATCTCTTCAGTTTGCTGGATAATATAAAAAGAAGGACTGGTTGTTTCTCCGTGGACGTAGCCCAAACTAGGTGAACCACGTATATCTGTGTCTCTCTTGTTTTATCGTTTTCTGTGTTTATATTTCTGCAATATTTTATGTGTTCCATTGCTCTGTAATATATAATTTTCTAACATAAACCCCCTGTGACCCCCCCCCCCTCTACACAATCAGCGCAGCGAAGGGGGGCTTTGCCCCCTCTCTAACCCCCACATTAAATACGTGGGCTAGTCGTGGAAATAATATAACACAACCCAACATTCTCCCACTTGTTGTTTTTTTTCCACAGGGGGCCACAAGAGAGCTTAGTGATCCGGATTTAAACAGGAACACAATAGATTACAATGATAACCATAAATACAGAGATGCGATAACCATAAATAAAGAGATGCAGCGGAAATAACACTTCATTTCATTAATGGAAAATACTGAAATATGCTTACAACCAGAATTGGAAATAAACCAGCTAAGACGATGGTAGCTTATCTCTGATAAGAGATGTGCGGCTACATGTCTCTGAACTGTTCTGAACTTGTGTTACAATGAGGCTCGAAGGCCTATTTATTATTGAGAAACAATGGAAAACCCTTCACATTCCAAAACCAACCCTTGGAAGATGAAATGCCAAATTGTGGGCCCCGTTTTGGGTAAATTGGTACATCAATTTCCCGGGGTCGTAACTTTGGCATACGATCTCCGTTTGACGCGTATGATAGCTCGTTAGAAAGATCTATCCGAGAAATACCACTTTTGGGAAGGGAAACAATGGTCCATGGACCCATGTTGCCCCCAGATTTCCCAAAAAACATCGTTTAGGGCCTCAAAACGGCTCCGGAAGTTCATGACCCGAAAAACTGCTAAAAATAGTAAGTTGTGCTACAATTAAGGAAACTGAAAATTTGAGAGAAACAATGGTGGGGGTCCAGGTGGACTTGGCAGGTGGCCACCAAGATTCACCTGGATAAAAAAGAGTGGTTTATTTCAATTCCAATTTCCCATCAACTTAGCTAATGAATGAGGTGGGTAAAACTAATAATGCTTGATAATAGAATGTTCTAACTCACTTCCCTTGAATTCTAAGAGGTATAGGTAGGTGTGCAAGGGATAAGAACTACACATAGCTCTAATGGTGGAGAAACTTCTCAATCAATCATCAGGTATGATAGAAGGTAGGTGAGTGAGAATAATGGTATCAATCATTTCTACAAGGTATGCAAAGTAGGCTTGTAGAAGCATATGCCTCTGACTTGACGATTAAATACCTTCATTATATCAAATTTGAGTGAAGGAAAGAACAACTAGTTGGTAGAGAAAGAAGACTTGAAGTTACACAAGGAACTAGACCTTAATGGGTAATTTATGAAATCCTAGTTGATATATCTTTTTAAGAAGCAAGGTTGGAGAAAAGGGAATAGAATTCAACTTTTGTAATAGGTTAAATGCCTTTACCATGAGGTAATGCCCTAGAGTTGGGATGTTGTTTCCACAACACCTGTTAGATAAAATTCACTAGAGACATTCAAGTAGGATTAAATCTATTACCCATGTCATTCCGATGATATCGCACAAGTTTTTCGAAGTAAAATAAGCACAAAAGCATGACTCCCTCAAAGGTACCAACAATTCCTTCTCTAGGCCCAACCTACACTCCATAATAGAAGACTTCCCCACAAATAAGAAAAATAAGAAAACTTTGTTGGATCTCATTACTAACCTACGCAACAATATTCAATATAGTGACAAATAGAATCAACAAAGAATCCTTCCTTCAATTGGACATAGATAAAGTGTCTTGAAAGCACATCCATCCATATATCATGTGACTAGATCTAGGAAACATTCCTAAATAGTAGCTCAAGCCATTTAAGAGGATAAAAATGCATCATATGTGGACTTGTGAAAGAGATGAAAATTGATCCTAATTAGTGCCAAGTTGTAGAAATGAGAGGATCTCACGACAACAAAAAAATAGAATGAAAAAATGTAGTTGTAGATTACCAATTCACCTTCTCCTCCTTACTGGTAGCTTATTACCGATACTTGGTATATCTGAATGAATATGGTAAATGATACTTAGAACATCTATATAAGTATGTTAAAACTTGTACATGTCATTGAGATGTATGGTTGAGCCTTGAACTGCATGCATACATATCTAAGTTAACAACACTTTGAGAATCCCAAAGGCCGAGGGAAAAATGCTAAAGGAAAGTTCAAAAAGAAAGGCCCCACCAATCATGAGGTTAGTGAGGATTAGTTAGGTTAATTGAGTGCATCTCCATACATAGCCAAAAATGAGCATTTTAACTAAGGAATATTACATGTGTAATTATAACCTCGTAGCTAAAAGCAACAACCTAACTTTGGTCATCTCAACCATAACAAGTAAACCAAATGAAAATTTTACAACCACTATTATTATTATCTATGTCTATCTTAACTATTTAAGGTTGGGCTAATCTTTTTGCATCTCAACTTTCAACCTACCTTAAATATAAATAATAATAATAATAAGGAGGAGGAGGAGGAGGTGGGTCTAGTCCTAACACTAGCACATAATATTATTGGGTATCTTTATTAAAATATTAAAGTGTTTAAATCAAGAAGCATTAATGAAGCTCTATCAAACATGTGCATTTCCAATGTCGATCTTTTCGCATCTCCCATACTATTATTAATTTCCCTATATTATTTCATTATTTAAGCATATTATTAAAAATAGTTATTATTAAGGGAGAGCCCACTCTTTTCATTAAGACCAAGAGTGCATTGAAGGTTGAAACATGTGTTGTACATTGAAAAAGCATAAAGTTGTATTATATAAGTAAAAACCTAAGAGATTAACTAGAATAAAATGGGGTTGGCTCCACTAAAGTTTGAAGAATGGTGATTCTAGGTACTCAATTAATTCCAAATTATTTAATAGCATGAAAGTTAATAATAGAGGGAAATCTCTACTTTTATTAACGTTCCTAATATTAACTAAAGAAACTTTATTATAATTTAAGCTAATCAACATTGTTAATTTGTCTATACTAGAGAAGTTGTGGCTTGTTTAACATATATAATAAACGTTCCTAATATTAATTTAAGCAACTTTATTATAATTTAAACTAATCAACATTGTTAATTTGTCTATACTAGAGAAGTTATGACTTGTTTAACATATAATATCTTATTGGTTTAAAATTGCTCCCCCATCTTCTTGTCTTTACTCTTCATAATCAAAATATGAATGCAAATAAGTATAAATGGGTTTGGTAGAGATTAGTTAAATAGATTTATAGAAAATGTGTTATTAAGTTTCTAAAAAAATGATATAAACCCTACAGACATTTGTGTATCTCTTAATAGAAACTTCAACAAACAATTTTTGAAAAAAAAACATCTATAAACCCATTTTCAGAATGAAATTGACGACTACAACTAACTAAAAACAATTTAATACATTACATCATCATTGATCTCTAAAATTAATAATCAAATTTACAATTATACTTTAATAATTTTTAAAATTTAATTTAAAATATTAATTTCATAAATTTATTAAATTTTAAATATTAAAAAATTATAATAACAAAAAAAACCAATTATTGTAAATAAACTATCATATAAATATTTTTAAACCCATATTATAAATTAGACAAGATTTAAAACAAGAGCTAACTAACTAATATGTAAATGAGCTATAGGTGTTTTTGAATCCCATTAGAAAAGTAGATTTAGCGTTGTTTAAGAATAAATGGTTTTGAAAACCAATGGGACTGTAAATGTGAAATACATTTAGTAGTAGTTGTACATTGTAATTTGAACTTTCAATATAATGGATCCCATTTAAAATGAATGTATTGAAGTTACGATGATCTCTACAAAATGGAATTGTAATTTGAACTTTCAATATAATGGACCCCATTTAAAAGGAATGTATTGAAGTTAGGATGATCTCTAATGATCTCTAGAAAATGGAATTTTTTTAAGTAGAAAAAAGAATTTTTTAAAATAGAAAATGGAAATATTTTTTAATTTTTTGAAAATAGATTATATTTGAATTTTTTTTGTAAGTTTGGTAAGACTATATTTTTATCATGTTCAACTTATCATTTTAATCGGGGATAACACAAGATTTAAACCCAAGACTCCCAGTGAGACTTCATTTCCATGACCATTGTCAATTAAACTACCCCAAGCAAACAAGAGATTACATTTGATTATTATTATGTTTAAAAAAAGTTATATTTGATTATTATTATGTATATGTTATTTTTTACAATTAAAAATTATGTAAAATATAAATAATGTTATTAGTGAAATTATATGTAATGTTATTGGTTAAGAGTTTGTTTTTTTGGACATAAGGAAACAAGTTAACGACCCAAGACTGAAAGGCGTCTAGTAGGAGTGAAACACTGCCCCCTTACGGATCATCAATAGGTTATTCCAGGTGACATGGTTTTCCTTGAATAACTGTAATGAGATAACCTACATTTATAGTTAACAACTAGAAATAATTGTCCTCACTATTAATTTGACAACTAAATTATGATAGATTTTCTTACTTGCAAAAAAAATATTATTATACAATATAATTATTTTTATATTAATATTAACATTCAAATACATGGCATTGTTACATTAAGCAAGAATATTTTGTGTTTGAATTAGCAAAATGTTCCATCCATATTTTCTACATGGATGTCACACGTGCCTTATAGTGGTTACAAAAGAACTTTCGTGTTTTATGAGCATCATATTTGTGTCGTATTACATGAACTTTCCATGTTGTATACAGTTATACAAGAGTATAAAATTGCATCATTTGGCATTAAAGGTATATCATATAAAGTCATAGTGTATCATGTTAGCATAAAATTTATGACTGGTTCATGTCAAAATTGTTGCATGATTATAGCAATTATTCCATTATAATAATTTATTTTTATTTAATATTTAATTATTATTGTAATTATAATTATTTATAATTATGGAGTTCGTTATGAAGGCCGGAAGATTGCTTTGGAACGGTCAAAATTGACCAAAATCAAGGGTAAATTTTTTTTCAAAAAATCTTATAGAGCAGTGTTTGAATCGTGTTTTTGATGGTGGAAATGGATTCAGCACCATCAAAAACGTCTAGGACACCTAAAACTTTGAAGTTTAAGAACTATAACTTGGATTTACAAAAATCCTTGCCAGATTTTCTCTAAATATAACCAGAATTTCCATAACTTTCCGAGCAACTCCTCTGCCTCATTAGACTACACGATTAATTATTATTTTATAATATTAAAATATTGATAAATATGTCTTTATTTCATGCTTTATTAATTATGAGTAAAAAGGTGATATTTATTTAAATGTAAATTATGAAAATATTTGACAATATTAAAATTAATTCAATTTTCCCCACATCAAAAAAAAAGCAAAAACCCAATGTAGAATATAAACCACAAATAATAAAAATTATAATACTAAGTTCTAACGCATTTCACACCATCAAAATCATAATAATAATATAATAATATAATAATAATTTCTGACTTTTTCTACTTATAAAGTAGTGATATATTGACAAAACAAGAATGACATCAATTTTGTATTTAGTATTATATGAAAAATATATACAGATATAAAAATATGAAATGAATTTAACATTAAGAGTTCATTGATTGTTATCTATTTCCTCTTGATCATTTAATCCCTTCTCATCCTTACTCTATAAAGATATAATTAAAAAAATGAGTTTAATAAAAGAAAAGAAAAAACTATTAAAGTGTCAATACACTCATAGTCCTCAAAATCACTTTGGTCTTCATATCACTTTTGTTTTCATAAAAAATAAATAATATATCTCAATAATCAAGTAAAAATTTGAAAAAAATTTATAATTAAAAAAAAAATCAAAGTTAACTATCAAGAATATGGGTCACAAATTTTCTAATATTCTTTTTAGAATATACTTTATTTTTTCTTTAATTGCATTGTGATTACAAATTTTTAATAATATGCCATAATAAAAATCTCTATAGCTTATATTAATGTAATGTATTATTATAATAAATGATTAACGTAATATATTATCATAATAAACGATATTATTTTGATCATTTACCAAACACTTTTTTAATTACCTCTCACCTTGATTGCAAGAATGTATAATTCTTAGTTTTTTAATCTATGCATGTTTGTGCATAAAAATGAAATTCGATTAATTAAATTTATCAATGTCCAAAACATTTAGGTTATTACTACTAAAAACAATTACATTAAAATTAATAAACTACATGAATATTAAAATCGATAACTAAGTTAAAAAATTATTGGGTCTAGAGTATGTCCTAAAACTCTTTTTAGCCAAGATTTTGTCTTCCTTGGACATAAGGAAACACGTTAACAAATCAACACCCAGAGGCATCTAGTAGGAGTGAAAGTCTGCCCCCTTATGGACCACTAGCGGGTAATTCTAGGTGGCGTGGTTTTACTTGGATAAGAATGATGAGTCAACCTGCATTTGCAGATAACAACTAGTGATGGATGCCCCCACTTCTCATTTGACAACTTAGTTATAATAAATTTTCCCACAGTTTAAAAATAAAATAAAATTGTAAGAAATTAACAAACCAAGAAATTCCAGCATTATTTTGTATTGGTTATGTAAATTAAATGAGTTATGAAGAAATTTTAATTAACAAAACAACTAATTTATATCATTTATTATGTTTATGGATTTTGTTTGTGGTGTCTAAAGGTCCATCCATAATTAACGATCTTAACCTCTTCTTAATCCTTAAGGATGTTTCTAAATACAATTATATTAACCACAATTGGTCTTCCTTTTCATTATTTTTTCTATCAACATGAGGCAGATCATTGATACAATTATTGAATTTGTTCAAAATACTAGATAATGAAATAAATTATAGAATTTAATGATGGTGCATATTGAACTATATAAGTTAGTGGACTGGAAACTATTGATAGTGCTGAAAGTGGCCAACACAATGGGGTCTCCCACATATGAAGTCCCAACTAGACCTCACATTGTTTGGGATGGGAGCCCCATCCAGGGAGTAGGCATGAATTCCATTATAATGATCTAAAAAATGTGTCTCGGTTGCAATAAAAGACATAAGAGAAAATGCACATATGCTTTTGAGATAAGTAAGTAAGTTATCCTTGTCAAACACACAATTGCAATGCATATAAAGTACTTCCACGGATGGGAAAAGAAAGAATGAGCCTTTAGAAGAAAAGTAATAGTACTATCCCAATTACGACACACACATAGATAGAAAGAGTAACTATTTAATATGCAAAATAGTTGGCAAAGAAACAATGATCATGACAGAAAGTAAGTGTAAGGACCCAACTAAAA